>NJRL01000455.1:128557-139850 GCA_003063815.1 Aphaenogaster rudis
TTGAGATGCATTGAATGTCAGGAACGTCATGCTGCTCATATTTAGGATACTCGGTTCCTTCGTGACTCGCACAAAGAGATTCCAGCACGACGAGAACGCGTTGATATATTTTATGGTTACGCCAACTTTCTCATGTGCTTCATTAAAGCCCGGCGCGCGAAAGGAAGGATCGCCGGAGTAATCAGCCCATATGTATATTTGACCGTTCGCACACACGTCCTGCGAACGGATATATTCGCCCCCGCCGCGCATTCGTTTAACATCAGCGCATGACATACGCACGGCGTATACCCGTAAAGATCCGTCGGCGATGGAGCTTAACGTCCGCTGCAGCGTTATTAGCGATAAATTTAGAGGCTTGTGAGCCGCCCTATAATTAAAGGTAAACGGTCGGCGTCTCGGGTCCCTAGGAAATGAACTCGTACAAATTCGAGATTAACACGGAGAAGTACACGAGCGCAATCCGTTATGGGTTTGTAGTCGTACTCGGAAACGTATGCTTTTCAGGCTGTTATTACGCGGCTCTGATTAAAATGGTGAAACAAATAGAAGATAATCGAAAATCATGAATCGTACAATTATCGTAATAATATCGTATTAATATCGTTAAATCGCGAGCCAAGTTCATTATAATTTCGTGTCTTTTTATTTTGACTCTTAAGTTATATTTATTGTCTTTTTTAATAACAAGAAAATACAAAT
Organism: Aphaenogaster rudis; assembly: GCA_003063815.1. NCBI lineage: Eukaryota > Metazoa > Arthropoda > Insecta > Hymenoptera > Formicidae > Aphaenogaster > Aphaenogaster rudis. Next base: position 129,260 of record NJRL01000455.1, read on the forward strand.
TGAACTTTATTTCACTTATTCATCTACACACACATTTTCTGTCATTTTATTTTTAAAGCTCGTTTTTTTATGGACACGTTTGTATATTTCAACATTCAGATATAACTTCGCAGTTGACAGTAAAACTTTCCTACAAAGTGTATTTTGTAAAATATTGAATTTTTTTAGGTCGGATTTTTATTTTAGGTAAAAAAAGTAAAAAAACAGCTAAAATCAGTAGACAGTAATGCTATGCTATTATTATTTAAATTTCTATATTCAAGCTTCTAAATAGAAATATGTATAGCATTGTTAAAGATTACTGCCAATTAAATCTTTAATTACCAGTTTCACGTCGATGTAACCGTTATATAATCAAAAACTATATTTTGAAACTAAGATGTCATTAACTATCACTTAGGAAAATCATAATTATCGATCCTCAACCGACCACCTATATCGCTCCTCCGCAATCAACGTCTCTCTTGTGGCCTCGACAGCGAGAAAATTATAGTGATCAGGCGTAAGGCGGTCGAACGGATTAATCCCGACGATCGAATTCACGGTAATTGATATACCTAACCACTGATAATTTACATTTAACGGTCCATATATTGTATTTATTCAATACAAACCCATCTGGAATACAGAAACTTGCAAAAGATACTTGTTGAATGTTTTTTTAATTCGAGATACCAAAATTATTAATATGAATTTCCAGCGGGACGTTCTGCCAAATGTTAAATTATATTGAGATTATTGTGGCGATTAATGTTTGATTATGTATTCAACATCATTAATACTTTTTTAGCCTTGATATGTTCGTCGGGGAACGGTTTCATGAATGAGGATTTGTCATGTTAGGAAGAATGATTTTATATATAACTATTAGGTACTGCTCTTTTGATATGTTAACTTTATTAATTATTATTATTTCTGTTTGTTCATGACTAATGTTGTTTCAGTTTCACTTGAAAAGGACCCAAACCAAGGGTCGAAAAACGTTGTGTAACTCAATTTAAATCTTTAATAAATGTGGCCAGTTGTTGTCGACTATTGAACAGTACTGTTAATTTATTGCTGGCGGTTTAATTTATCAATTTGGATTAAATTATATTGTATAATTAAGTATAGGTAAAAAAAGTTCTAGAAATAAATTACCGATTCGCATATGTACGTATTAGATTGAGTCGATCTTAAAGACTAATAAAGATGATCATCCAAAAAAAACACACCACCGATGTCGTTATTTGGGTTCACTCATTTTCTTGCACATTTTTAAAAACTGAAACGGTGGACGTTAAATCCGAAACTATCTCGTACAACGTACGCTAGCTGCACATGTAACGGCTCACAGTAGCACGTGCACAAGAACGCGTAACCAATTTGCAGTGGAGCGATCGTGAACATGAGATTCTCTTCTGTCGGCGTGAACTCGGTCGAACGGTGAACCGGGCTTAGCGTAAAATTTATGTCCGACACGGGACGGCTAACGAGGCGTCGGCCCGATGCCATTTAATTCTTATCTGACCTCTTGATTGGTTCGCGTGCCGCGCGCGGATTAACGCCGTCGGACCACATTAATTCCAGTAATTAACTTGGCCCCGCTTACGCTCGACGGAAGTTCGACGTGGGCTACCCCTTCAGGATCGAAGCCGTAAACTAGCGTGCACGCGTCGCCCTCGATAATGCATGATTAAAGCGGCGTTGTATCGAGAATATAAATTTCTTCTTACTTAGTTCTCGCCCATTTCCTTTCGGAACAAGTTCACCGAAACATATCGTCAGGATCAGACATGGATAATAAAATCATATATTACGCGTAACAGTTTAATCATATATATATATTATCTATATATAAAATGAGAAATCATTCAATTTAAATCGAGTTTAATAAATTTAGAGCAAATTCATAAAACATCTACTTAAAAGATGTAAAATTGATATGTGACATCAATAATAATTGTATCAACCTGATAATTTTATCGATTTGGTAATTTTATTAACCTAAAGTACTTAGAAAAAATTAACTTCTGATCATAATTCGTACCAAATTTATTCCAATTAAAACATTGATTTGGTATATTTTGTACAATTATTTCTCATATTTCTTCTTGTATGCGTAATTCACATAATATTCGTAAACTGTTATGTAAACTGTTGAGCTTAACGATGCATTGTAATTTACATGCGCACGCGATTTATGATACGGCAATTAGTGTTGAATTGCATAGCATCGGAAGATACATTTCGACATCGCATCGCAATTAAAACTGATCGTTCGGCACGACGACTCTTAATCCTGATTAATGGTGAAATATCTATGAGTTCTGATTACGCGTTATAAAGCTTTTTAATAGAAAAATCATTTCTTCGTAGTGTATTTATCTCCTCGCAAACGAGTTCTTAAGATCGACCGAAAAAAATGGATTCACGAGTGCCTAGTCTACCGGTTATCAAGGAATTTCTATTCTCGTCCGTGACCTTTTGGCATCACTGCATGAAAAGAAGAATGTGTTTCTACTTACAGGAGGAGAACACGGGATTGTACTTTACGTCACGGTGTGAATAAAATTAATTTTCGGCTGAAATCGCATCCGTGTGCAACTGTACAAAGGTATTTCAAAGGCACGTGACGGCGTATCGAGAAGCTGCACTAAAAGGACCGTCGTGTTTCCAGATTAGAGCCTCCGCCTACGTTTACCTAATCTAAGTATGCTACATTTATTTATGAAGGAACGTAACGCGCATGTATCACGTGTTCAGCATTCAAACAAAAGCGAATATTTTAAATTCCTTAAATTCATATTTAAGAGAAAAGGAGACATCTTTCCGTACGTATTTTTACGTTCTTTTAATTCTTATAAACGGTTTAACTTTTGTCTTATAGTTTCATTTGATTTTAAAATCCAATTTCTCTAATCAAATTTCTGTAAACCTAATTTTATGCATATGCAAATGCAAGAAACGCAACATACATTACGAATATTTAAGAATGATAATTGCAAAATAGCAATCAATCATAACGACGCTGTTTCATGTAAATGCCATTCTTCTTAAAAATTAAGTTTCTTATTAAAAATCATAGATACGTTTTTTACTATTTGTAAAAATATTGCTATTATATATATTTTCCCTCTTCCTGCTATTCCTGCTTTCAGTTTCAATTGTAAAAATCGTATTACGTTATTAAAATCGTACTTCGTTTTAATTATGATAATGAAGCATTTATCGTGAACCTACGCACCTGCACCGATTAAATTAACTTTTTGATGCAAAATTATTAAATCCAATCGTTATGCGAGCACTATTATGGACGCCGTACACATTTATGCATATTCTGCAGGCTCCGGCGAAATAATTTCTCTTTTTAAGATCTTGGAAAATGTAAAAGTTTTAAACACAGTAGTAAAACAAGTTTACAGCGAGCGACGTTAGTTTACAGTTACCGTGTATGGCACGGTTTATCGTTGCGACTTGCATAATAACAAGAAATATGTTAGCATACGTAATCACGTACAGAACTTGTTCAATGTCGGAAAACAGCGCAAGCACGGATATGAGAAATGGATCGGAGCAGGCAGCGCCTTAATCTCCTGCGGCCGACGATAACACACAATGCGTTTATTCACAATGCATCTTAATATATAATGCAGTCGTATAAAGCCACTCGTGCGTTCGCTTGTTACAATCAAGGCTTTTATATCGTTTCGAGAATCGAAAGGAGCTGCCAGAACGTTGTGAAAAACGATCCCTCCGTATCTCCTATCGATGTATTTCCCCGGACTTACTTGAGATAGACTATTGATTTAATGCACCGCACCGGCATATATATTCAAAAGGTGCATACGCCGCTATCCTCATCAAACACGTACCGTCTCGAGAATCGTAGGATACAGTTAATAAATGGTACGCATCACACATTAACCGAACATTTTTTTCATACGCAAAATTTTTATACTTTCTCATTATTTGATGATTTAGACGGATTTATGTGTATGTGTGTGTGTTTCATTTATAAATGTAAAAAATGCAAACTTTTTTAGCCTATTATTTCCGAAAAGATTATGAGAATATTCCTGATATCATCCTATATTCTAACTTTACGAACTCTATTTTAAAATAATTGTATTTTTATTATTTTGTTCTTTAAGCAAACTCTTACAATATTATAAAGAAAATTATTTATTTATGTAATATTTGCATACTGCTATATAAATTAATTGCATGATTTTTGGATAGAATAAGTTGATAAAAATTGTAAACGGCAAAAGTTATTGCGACAATCTGTCGATAATGATTCGCCCAAATGATGGAATATCGCGTGACACGTCTGACCGATGAAGTTTTTAAGTCAACGGAAGTCTATCGCCATGGATCAACAATTTTGGAAATTGTTATGACGCTTTATAAAGATTTTCGGAAGGGGCTTTTCGCAAGAAGATTGTTGTTTAAAATCGTCGATATCGGCTAGTTCCAAGGAGCACTTCGGGACCCTAACACGGTATATTATTCAGAAGTCTCGACAAAAGTGGCGGTTACGGGTCGATCAAACCATCCTGGATGGAAGATGCAGTCGCTTTCTATACATGCATAATATATGCGAGTAACGTTTTCCGATGTTTCAGATAAAGTGGATACGATAAGATATTACGATCATTTTCCTTCGTGTATTATAAGCCTTTGATTTTACTGTTGCTATCCGATGTAAATTATTACCTCATGCATACAAAACATATTATTGAAACTCATTTGTATGTATTTTCTGCTAGATATATTCTTATTTGCGAAAACATACACTATATTTATTTAAATGCAATGTGAGTAAAGAACTACATTTTACTCGCATTAAAATTTGAAGTATAGGATCCTACAAGCAAATTGCCTTTCATCTACCTACATCGTAACTTTATCAGTAACTTTATCTTTCTGAAATACCAGTTGCTTTTTAGATCCCATAAATATTGCAAAAATCCAGATTTGTCTAAAAGTTCCGCATTATTGTTCACGTTTAACTCGAGAAGGAGGAGGTAACCAAAAGGGAGAATAAGACCGACCGATCACGATCGAAATCACGATATTACGTGTAAACTGCGCTCTGAGACGAAGTTCGATTTTATGGCGACGACTACGAGCGTCCATAAATCATACTTCGCTTCTGATAGTCCGGCGAAGCCATGAGTCAAGACCTCGATGGCCTGTGGGCACGACAGTCTGTTTAGACGCTATATAATCGGAAAATCGTTCAGGACGGATCAAACGTAGCACGAACGTTTAATCGAAGAAGGGACAAGATTTTATTACGAAAGAATAACGAAAGAGTAACGCGGCGTTTTTTCTCTATTTCGTAAATCATATTTAGAGAAACTTCAACAAATCGTGTTTTGTGCAAAATCGAGATCGAAAATGATCAAAAAGTTAAGCAAAACGTATTAAATAAATGAATATCGCACAAAAAATTTGTAGTTTTATTCTATCCAATTCGAAGTGTGACCGTATAAATAAGGCACTTCTAAAATGCTGTATGTATGTGTTCTTTATGTCAACGTGTTCGATATATGTCAAACCATTCGATTTCACAGCCCATGAGAACATTTATAGACATTTTGCTGGATTATTTATGAAGGTATTTCTTGACTGCGTTGTTTTGTGCAATATTTATATTTAGTAATCTTATCGACAGTTGCTTTTATTTTTTGGCAGTTTTGTCGATATACTTAAGTAATCCAAGACGGAATCACACAATGCACAGAAAATAGTAAAGAAAAAATATCAAGAAATATGATTTCTTTTATCAAAATATTAAACCGTTAAAAAGTTTGTCTTTTTATATCGTTATATAGATGATTATCCTAAAAAATATTTTCTTAATACCTGATAAATTAATTTCCCAAACGTGAAATTATAAGCTGCCTGAGCATATCTTCGATAAATTATAGACTGCCTGAGCAAAACTTCGGTAAATTTTAATTTAAACAGATACAAGCAGCTAAGAAAAGAATCGAGAAGAATACTGATATTTTTACCGATATCCATAAAGTGTCATTCTTCACATTCCGGATAATTTATTTAGTCAAAAACTCGGTTATACCGAATTTCATAATTTAATATACGGTAAACCATCTCGATGTTCGTGTGCTGTAACCGCCCAATAGTTAGACGATAAAATCTCTATGGACCTCTCCCAGAGCTGTTTTTCTCTCGTCTACGACCGGCACGCAAAACTTTCTCTCGCATGGTTCTCTGCAAATCTGAACACCTACTCATTAAACGAAATTGAACCTCTCATGGCGAATACGATTCGCAATTCGTCCTCTAAAGGACACCGTTTTCGTACTGTGCTCATATTTAATTGGGTTTGAAGTTCTCTTTCAAAATGAGGCAAGCACTGCAATTAATTTCAATATTCCGTTTTGTTCATATAAATCCCTTTTTATGTTGGAAACTCTACAAATGTTTTCATTAGTTTTAACTTTGATTTGAATTTGTTACTCTCTATAAGATATGTTAGCCTCATTTTTTTACTCTTTGATTGTAAAGTGAAGGAAAAATATGAGATTTATTAGCGCTACAAAACTGTGAGTGATCACACATAATCAGTTAGAATAGTTAACGTCGTCGTTCAACGCCGCGGCTTAGCATCGCTTGCCTTCAAACTATCGCAATCAGACTATCCGGAAATTTTCCAGTCAGGCAACCCAGATCGACGTGAATAATGCATCGTAGAGGCTCGCTGTCAGTTCACTGTCAAACTTCGCACAATTCCAGCGTCTGGATCCACTGGAAGCAGCCGTGTTCGATATGTTTAATGTTGGATCAATGTTCTCAGAATCATGCTGATGTAAAATTTATTTCGCGCACGGCGAATAGTTGCCGCGTTGCACGCACCGCACGAAACCGCTGCGGCTACGTTCGACTGAGCTTTATGGAAAAATGTTAGAAAGTAGGGGTGGGCATGACTAGTAACGACGTTTCTCCGTAGCACGTGGAGAAGAGTCTGACAACTCCGATATTGAAGTTAACGTTCACGACGCTCGTATCGCGCTCGTATGACGGCGATGTGTTTGGCAAACCCTCGTTTGCCAGGCATCAAAAGAAGCGCATGTTATGCACGGGAAGTGTGTAGTGAGAGTTGAACGAGTAATAGTGCGCGCAGGACGGGTATCAAAATAAAATTTGGAAACTGGATTTCCTTGAAAAATACTGGAAAAAGCGTCCGATGTCAAAGCATAATAATGAAAAATCAGGACCGAAAATCAGCCTTTGACAACCATATATCATGGCTCATGGAATTGGACACGGACGCGTTTTATCAGCGATATATACAAGCAAGCATGTTTTGATGAGTGCAAATAAATTCTTCGTTATCCGAGAATAAAATGGCATAAGATTGATATCATTTTTTAAATAAATACATGTGCCAGCTTTTTATTGTTACTTACAATTAAAAAAATTAAATTATGCGTGATCAATATACAACTAATTTTTGTTTGATTAAATCCAGAGCCAAAAATAATGGAACCATGAATAACATAATAACTAGAGTTCGTACAGGTTTTCAAATTAAAAATCTAATTGTAAGTGAAAGATATTTCAATGGATAATTCTGGATGGGTCGAAAAATAGTCCACAGGAAGACAAGTTGACAAATGTCTTCGCAGGATAAGATCCCATCTTTCCGACTCGTTCGATTTATTCGACGATATCCAGCGGGAACATCAACGATCTTCGATTTTAGAATTTTTAGAACATTCATTCGACAATTCTTCTTAACGTGCGAATTGCTTTCATCTCTTTCTCGACGATGTTTCTCTTTCGCGTGGCGTGTAAAGCGAAAAAAAGGAAAAACGGTTTCCACGGTAAATTATTTCACCGGCTGGCTAACACCGTGTCTTCGTCGCTCCTTGCTGGTCGATTTGCTCCTACGCTCCTCCGCATTTTTCAAACCTTCAACCTGTCAGTCGGCTATTTCCGCGCAAACATGTCGGCGCTAGGGACGATCGAGAAACTTTTTTTCTACATTCTTGTAAATATGCCCTTCGTGACCAAGAGTAAAAATGAAAAATTACATTCAGATTCGTCAACATACCGAGACGCCCTGACATAAAGCTTATAAAGTTTTCTAAAGAAATTGAAATCTCCTTGATTATATAAGAGCGACTCATTACGCTTGACTAACGTCAACTTTTTACGGTTGTCTTATTTACGGTTGTCAAAGGCTGAGAGGTGGTATTTCACAAAGACTATTTCCTCGGTCTTCAATCATCCCTAGTCTACGCGCGTGTTCACAATTGACCGCGGATATGAAAGGAAAGCGTTCCGTTTAATCACGTCGGATCCCCGCAAATTGAATTACCTCGGGTTCGAAGAAAAAAGAGTAAAAGTCCACGGGGGGTAGGGGAAGCGTCTGTAAGAGATACACGTGGACGCTCAGAAATCCCTCGATGGGATCGATTCACTAATAATAGGATATAATGGAGCGAGTTCTGCGGGCCCGCAGCCGCGCGTAGAGCCAAGGGTTCGAGACGTATTCAAGGGTCGTAAATTTTTAATATCTAAAAAGCGGTCAGTGGCTACTCGTAAATTTTACGGTACATGCTTTTCCGAGGGGATGTTTCTTCTCGATAAAGAAAAGACTCTTACTGTCCAATTAGGCAAATTCGAAAACTGATCGTCCCTCTTTCTTGCCTTTCTCAGCTTTACCACGACGGGGTGGAACCCCCCCTTGTTTTTCACGGATTTATTGACGGCTCCCTCGGTGTGAAGTCGGCTCGTACGATCGCGTGGGCACGACGTTGCGTCCTTCGTTTACAACTTCTTGGGAGGCAGAGTTGAGGGCGTGGTACGTAGAAAAGAACTTCCCGAGTAAACCTATATAGCGGGTAAAAGAGGACCTCGGAATTTATAACTCGCTCGTTTGTCACTTTTTATCCGAATCCCAGGGAGTTCGTGAACCTCGATACCAGCGCGAGCGTTGCTCGCCGAAGCGTTCCTAACGCCGAATGAAATCGCAAGCCGGAAGCTTAGATTAAATTTACCGCTGACATTTTCGATCATTTGGAGAAAATAATCTTACTCTGGTGAAAATTATTTATCTCATCGAGGCCTCCCATAAATAAAGGTTCCTTAAAGGAGATCAAAGGAGATGACAGATGAAAGTTTCATCATCCCGAAAATATTTGGCATCAGCAACACAACCGTACCTAACGAGCGAATCAACGGCGAGCGATGAGAGTCACGGAACGGTTCGTCGGAGAGGAGAAAACCGATTTAAATACCGAGAGGCGTTAAAGACGCTTAAGTCGTCAGGTAGGCCCGGCCGGAATCGCCGGGGCCGGATCCAAGAGCGTTTTGTTCGAACTCCCTTCATCAGATAAGCCGCGGCGATGAGCGCGGTATTGCTTTCAAATTGGTTTCCGATTCGAGCGTACGATAGCGACAACGACCCACGCCTGCCCGGCCGTATCCTCGTCTATTCACCTACTCAACCTCGTCTCGCGTTATTAGAACTCGCTGCGGTTGGTTTCTGCCTTTTTTTTACCTCCGTCTCGGTCTGATTTCTCTTTCCCGCGGCGAACCCCAGCGATGATTTGGTACCTTGCGCGGGTCGATTACACGCAATTGACTCCCTTCGACCTGGTTAACCGTCCATGTAACGGACTTCGCGAATAGTGAGATATTCGCACGAACGGGTTCACCGCCCGACGATCTTGATCGGGTCGTGTGCAATATAGCACCCAGGGAAAGTCGCACGATTCTTGACGAAGTGATCTCAATCTAATTGGGCTGGGGCGAGAGGCTACGGGGACGTCGAATGACGGGAAATTGAGACTAAGAGGTGATTCATTGAGGATATACAGGGTGCTCCGGGTACTCTTTCTTTCATCCACGGACTCTTTGACCAATTTGGAGTCGATTTTTCCGTATAAAAGATCTAACGGGACGCTGTCTTCTTTTACGTCTTCGTTCAATATTAAACGCTTTTTATAACTAAGTCTAGAATTAATATTCTGTTCAAGTCCGTTTGGGAAAGATAATGAATACTTTATGTGCCTTCGAGTCTTAACTCGTAAAATGCTCTCGGCTTTCAATACAAATTTTTCTTCTTCGTACATTGTAGTTACTTTTGTATTATGCCGGTACATCAACTCATATCAGCGCAATATCCATATTACACGCGCATTACCGTCCTGCTGCATTATTTCGTACACCCTATCGCAGTGGTGTTAAGTTATACTAATAGTTGAAATTGCATTCGAGGATATCGCCTCGGCGGCATCGCACGTTTACGAGGGATCGGGACTGTGTGGATTGCGTTAACGCCTCCTTCGGGAACCGGTGGATACACATGTACACGCGCCAAGCGGTGTAGACATACGTGCTACACTATTTGTGGATGCATCATATGTATACGAGATGGCCCACCTGTGAGCGTTATTGTGGATAATTCTCTCCGAATAAATCGGCGACGAAGGCAACCCCGCGTTTGCATCACAATCGTGAGCAAGAAGGAATTATGACTTTTCGAGCCTGAAGATAATAATTCCTGAGAATTTCACCACTAACGTAACGTAACGTAATGTAACCAAGTAAGTTAATGTTAAAAGGAGCC
>NJRL01000456.1:35919-49627 GCA_003063815.1 Aphaenogaster rudis
AAGTTTCAGCTGTCACTCATAGAGTGCAACTAAATCGTATTAAGATATTGGGGGGTTCCATAAAATCTGCGGGTTCCATATTACCACCTTCTCTATAATAATTTAAAGTAATTTTTTTAAAAATAATTGATCAAAATAGCGTATTTTATGTTGTATGAATTTTTTTCTTAAACGTTGTCTAATAGGCGAAAAAGTCGATTGAAAATTTTTCTGTCCTCATTTTGCGCAGGCTCTATTTCGGAAATGCTACATTTATTATAGAAACGCTCTTACATGGGTATAGTACTCGTAAAGACCTGCTAAAAAACAAGCCGCCATCAAAAATAAAAAGGTCGATGTTTGACCTCTCACGAATTGGCGTGAAATGCCCCATATGTATAATGATCAAATTTACTTCTCTCTTGACCATAGACGTGCAAACACAAACACTCACTTTAATTCCTAAATGTGCGGCAAAAATAAAAGGTAATCAATTTTGGAAACAGAACCAATAAATTTCGCAGTTGGGCATGCTGCCAATTTCACAGGTTAAATATATCGTGTTAATAGAGAAAGAGATTTATTTTCCAATAAAATAAATGGTCCGTATGATGTCTTGTTAATGAGTTATTCTATTAATTCGCTTCAAGAATTGGAACAGTAATCCATACGAAATGTTCTGACTTTCAAACCATGATTTCATTACTCTCAGAATTTGCATTAATAATGTGCATTTGCATTTGAGTATTACATTATAATCAGCAGGCCTGAGGCCGGTTTGCACTTTTCGGCCGATTTTATCTATTGCCATCTTCACTCCTCTCGTTTCGTAAAATCTTGGCTACTCGCGGAAACGTCAGACGCTTGAATTCAGGGACAATATTAGCTGTAAATCGTGTGGAGCTTCGATGCGTGTTCCCCGCGCTCTGTTCACTCTGTTATTGTTTTTATAAAATATAAAACCATATAAAATAAAAAATTACTTGTCCCATTTTACTGTTATTTTAAATTTTATAATATGGTAATAAAAATAATAAGAGTGAACAGGAAGTCAATTGTGTATCTCACAACTTTGTGAAAATTATAAAAGTAAGCAAATTTACTACAATATTTATAATTTTATTGGTCAACATGTAGTGAATTTGCTCACTTTTGTAATTTTCACTCAAGTTATTTGATACACAATCGACCTCCAGAGCGTGGGAAACACGCATCGAAGCCCCACACGATTTATAGGTAATATCGTCCCTGAACTAAAGCGTCTGACGTTTCCGCGAATAGCCAGGATTTTACGAAACGAGAGGAGTGAGAAGATGGCAATAGATAAAATCGGCCGAAAAGTGCAAACCGGCCGCAGGCTTATGTAATGTATGCTTTATTATACTATATTGCAGCTTAATCCAAGCTTTTATACGTCAGAGTATTAAATCTAATTTACGAAACAATTTAGGAAATATCGTGTTACTGTCTTATAATGCATCACGTATAGTTAAATTAGATATTGTAATAATTTATATCAAACACTAAAACTGATTATGCACAGCATAACAAATGCTGTGTCAAATTCGATATAATATGTTTATTAGAATGAAACATTTTTGATATTACGTTCTTGAAAATATGATCTTCAACGTTTAACTTTTCCTCAAGTAGCTTAAGCTGTAATATAGTCTGTATTTCATAGTGCCTGCGATAATAGGATTGGTAGACTTTAAGCAAGCTTAATCGTTTGTGGCTCTTTGCTAGTAAGCAAAAGTTGGAAATATTAATAAGGACGGCAAATTGTAACGAAAACTTTGTAGGGTGTCAACGTAGTACACATCCTTTTTCTAGATTTGTGCAATAGGCCAGTTGGCATAATAGATTATGTAGCTATATATACAAACTGACGCATATATGTAGGTACATTAAGCATATGAAAATGGATTTTTACTAATAAACCGAATTATAAAATAACTTCATTAATTTTACAAAACAAAAGTTGCGTTGAAATAATAATGTTGCATCATATATGTATCAATTATGCATCATGGAGGGCATTTTTCGTGTTAATCAATTCAATCTCAAAATTATTGAGAAAAAAAGATTCATTATATGTATTATGCAAAAATTTACATGTTTACAAAAACATTTATCGTATTGCATAAGCGTAAATCCGTTTAATGAATCATTGCATTTTATATGTTTACCGATTATTTTTTAATAAATTATTGACAATCTATTCGCGGAACAACGCGAGAAAAATTGAACGTTGAATTGACTAAATAAATCCGGAGTTTATATTAAGATTTAATTATTATTTTTCGGAGTTCATATTAAGTTTAATTATTCAGTGTTTATATTAAGGCGGCAATTAATTTATTTTCCGACGCGTAATACAATTAAAACGGAAAACATATTGAAGTACTTTTCATATTGATTGCGTTGTGTATTTTCCTTTACGATGTATTGACATACGTAACATTTTCAATCGTGAATCGCTCCTGGCTGTAGACGGAAATTTTTTCTGTAAATATTTACTCGGACTTAAAAAAGGCTTTCTCTGTAAACTAATACTGATTAAAGTAAACCGTTACAAAAGTTACGTGTTTGCAAACAAAATAACGAGAGGATAAAAATAATTTTGAATAGAAAACCATGTCGGAGAATAAACGTTGGAAGCGTTAACGATATCTCAGATCATCAATATATATTAAAGACGCGAAAGTAATTTTATATTTATTCCTCGATCTAGTGCGAATTCATTTACATTGAATTAGATTAAAATAGACGTGCTACTTTAGAGGCTTATAAAGGTTGACTGGGTGCCAACTTTAATTCGCGTCCATCTTCCTTTGTTTTTATCCGCTTTCTTCTAGCCAGTCATTCAGAAAAGGATTTTATTCTAGAACATAATAAATACTATCATTCACTCTTGCGGTAAGTGTGTTTGTGTTAAGAGCATACTCTTTATTACTACACGAAAGAAAGCTAATTCGTTCGGTAACTACGCAATTACACCGATAATTTCGCCACACATCGCTTACCTCTATTGCATTGTAAGGCGAAAACTCGCCAGGGAAGTTTATGAAGAAGGAAAGAAATGTGGCAGCTGGCTGGACATCACTGATAATCGACGTGGAGTTTGGCATCTCCATGTTGATCACATCTTGCTCTTCTACGGAAATGATAGTATCTTGCGTTGTCATTTCCGACGCCTACGTTATGCTTCTTGCATTCGATTACAGGATGTCCGGCTTTGCAAGTGTATATAGAAATTGCCGTAATTCCGGATGAAGAGACTCGGTAGCAGCTCCTCTTATCACAATCCTTCGCTATCCCTGCAAAATGATCTCTGTAAACTTGACACTCCCACTTATTAAAAACAAGTTCGGATATGTGACATAATTAAATGTTAATTTATTATTGATTTATTGCTCTAGTTCCGAATTTATCGCTCCTACCTATTCGAAGGCAATTAATGTCGAAGGTGACGGTGCTGATTTCATGTTACGCTAGCATTCCCACTTATGAAAAACATTGTATAGAGGACTGTAAATAAAAAATCAAAACACCAGAATTTTTTGTTCTAAATTATTGCAACGAGATATCGAAAATTTAAAATAGTTATGGATGTTTCAATACAGATTACCATAACCGCATAAGCACAATATAAGACCACATAAGTTTAAATTACTGTTAGCACATACGTAATATTCCATACATCTATAGAATGTACTAAGAATATACTTTATATACTGAGAATATCCCTACAATATCCTACACATTAGCGATATCCTCCGAACATTCTCAGAATCTACGTGTGCTGTTATGGTATTAAATAAATTCGGCACTAAAACAATAAATTAACACTCTATTATATCATATAACCGAACTTGTTTAAGTGAGGGTGCCAGATTTACAGCGATAAAAAAAATCACGTTTCATCTCATGACTGGCGAGTTTATCCGAGCCAGACTAATGAACTCGAAGATTCTAAAGAATCTTGTAAATGACTGTAATTCGTGCAAGGAAATATATATTGTATTGTCGACGATATAATTAGAAATTCTCTATTTCACTTCTCTTCAAAACAAAAAGTTCAAAAAATTGTTTATAATCTTCCGCGAGTTTTTGGATTCGTAACAAATCAGAACAGTGAAGCGATACTAATCAGTTTTCTTGTTAATTAATAAAAATATGTGTATAGCATTTGACTTTATAAATTTCCCTGGCTTTATTTTTCGTCGCTCTTCTGGTACCGTCGAGCCACTGATTCGCATGTGGAAATCCTCAGAAGGACGATTGAATGTAACGAATATGGAAAATTCTAAAGCGTAAAGTTATATTCGTGCAAGGAACCATTATCGTACTCTACGGAATAGGAAGCGTAGTAGATGTCCGGACTGTAATTTTGCAGCGGCGACGAGGTAAATTGCTGACTTAAAACAGTTTTAGAATGAAATTTCGCAGCAGCTTCCCCGCGTTACTTCACAGATGAGAGAGAACACGTGCGTTATTGCTACGATGGTGATTTCCGATGGGAAACAAGAATACCACGCGAGTATCTCGTCACTCACGAGTATCGATTGGAATCGAGCATTTAATGGCGACTATTTAATGGAGATAGTTTTGGAAGTTCTCAGATGTTGTTTGAGTGGCATGAAATTTTGAACATGTTAACGAGATTGTACGAAGGGAATCGCGAAGAGCATTAGTGCTTCGCCGTCGACCTAATTATTTCGTTTAGTGGCTAGATTAGTTGGATTTTGGCGTTGGTTACAGTGGAATTATATTACGAGATATCTAGCTATATACGTTTGACGAAAGAGTTCTAGAATTCTAGTCAACCGATATCGATCCGGCCGAATGTAAGCATTTTGCACGCGAAACAGCTTTAAGCGCTTTATAAATGCGCGATATAAATTCGATTTCAAAGAAAAGAATTAAATTTTTATGCCAAATACGCGATCGGCGTTTGCAAACATAAAATTTAAATACATATTTAAAATATGTCGCCTTAAACTTGACGTTTATCTAACATATATATTTGTTATTGCAAAGAATATCACATCACATGCCTCGATGGTCGAATTGGTAGGACGCCCGCACGGATTGATGGGAGATCCAGGTTTGAATCCTGTTGAGGTGTTATTTTTCGCAATAATTTCTTTACAGTTTTTCGGGAAAGGGGGGATCTTATAGATGCTTGTTAGCATCAAATCTATTAAATTGCTCGTCAATTTAACATGTGAATTAATTCCGGCTTTATGTAAGAATTGTGTTTCAAGACCGACGAATATGCGGCGCGCAGTTCGCATGAACAGGGAATTCACAAAAATTATTATTACGCACCAAGATCCGCGATTGACCGACACATTTGGCCTATTCTCATATAATATTTATATTTAATAAAATTTAATTTCATTTTTTTGGGAAAACGAGTATCTATTACCAGATTATACTAATGCTCCATTAATCTTTTCATCCGATTTTTAGAAGCGATATACATCTTAATTTAGTTTAATTGTTTTTAAAGTTTTTGATGTTGCAAAATACAAAAATAAGATTAAATAATAAAAATAACAGTTCCAATGCGGCATATCTTGGCAAATGCAAGGAATAAAATATTTTTTAATTCTATGGAATTAAATATTACAGGAATTCTGAAAAATGCAAAAATAATTAAAACAAAAAGTTCAATATAGCAAATGCAAAAATGAAATATTCAACTTTTAAAGCAAATGTATTGTATTGAGATGTTTTTAGAGTCACAAAGTATAGATGTAACTTATAAAACAAAATAAAAAATATAACAAAATATGATAAAAACTTCGTAATAAGATCCAAAAGCTTTCGGCCTAATTTATATCGCATATTCGCAAGTTCTATAACTCGATGTAGCATCACTATCATCTCATCCAGTGAGATACATGAGATACGAGAAAGTTTTACTTATACTTTATATACAGCATAAATATCTTCAAAAATTTTTATTATCAAATCTATTTATTAAGTAATCAACACGCAAAGTAATAACACTGCGCCAAACATTTCATTAATTAATCCGAGAAATTGTTATTCTTATTACGCAAATAAGTTTATATATTTTATGGTAGTATTTATCACACAATAATATATATATATATATATATATATATATATATTTGTTATTAAATATTTCCCTTTAGCGTTACAAATTTTTATTTCGGAAACACGACATTTTTAAGAAAAATTGTTCAGACAAGAGTTATCTAATTTCAAGGGGGAAATATTATGACATTTATTGTTTTTTATTTAGTGGAAGGTTTCAAGGTCATTTCAAGGTCAACTTTGTTTTTTGAAATGGAATTATATTTTTTTAATATGATGCCTGTAATTATTCTGCACATAAAAAAATATTAAGGTACAGTTATCAAAAAATAAATAGTTTACGAGATATTTTATATTTCATGGTAAAATATGTCAAAATAAAGTATAAAATATCTCGAAAAAAACTATTGATTTTTCGATAACTTTACCTTAATACTTTTATGTGCAGAATAATTACAGGCATCATGTTGTATTAAAAAAGTCATATAATTCCATTTCAAAAAACAAAGTTGACCTTGAAACCTTCCACTAAATAAAAAACAATAAATGCCGTAATATTTCCCCCTTGAAATTAAATAACTCTTGTCTGAACAATTTTTCTCAAAAATGCCATGTTTCCGAGATAAAAATTTGTTTATTTTGAACACCCGGTATATACATATTCATATGTGCGTGTGCGTGTGCGTGTTGTACTGGACATGAAAGGATTAAATTTCAGATTGTCTTATGTCTGAGACTTGTGAAAAGATAAAGCGGTAAAATAAAATAATTAAATTAAAATTTAGTCAATTATAAACTGCAATTATAATGCTCAAAATTAAAAAGATGAGAAAAAGCGCAAAGCTACGGTTAATCGCTTCAGGGATTGCATGATAAAAAATATTTTAAGATATGATACCGATAAAAATTGCACGCAAAGGTGCATTAAGTTTATCAAGTAGAAGAAATTCCTATTACGTTACGTGTTAAGCAGTCACGTGCTCTAGGTATAACCGAGGTATAACCCGAGACCTGTGGAAATGTAATTCGCTAAATTGTTCGCGTAAATCAAATTGTATCTTGGAAATTTATATTTTACTGTTTCAAAAAAAGAAATAAATTTGTTATAATTAATTTACTACATTTTAGAGTGTTTTATTTCGAAGTAGTATTGCTACTTTGTTGTATAGCACTATCTGATGATAATTGAATTAAAACGGAAGTCAGTTAACTGCAATAACTAGTCAAGTGACTTTAGTTGACTTTAGAGCGACAATGTACTTGAGATGAACTACACATGAATAATGATACAGTTTTGTAATTAGCACAGTGTTATGTCCCAAGTTCACATGTTTGATAGAATTTATTTGGCCATGCCAAATTTTTTTCTAATGAATAGACTGTTACATAATTGTGAATATTGATTTTCTAAAGTTGTCACAGTATCTTCAAATTATATCCTCATTTTCTCGTAATATTCGCAAAATAATTCTCCGAATATCCTCAAATCCTTCTTTCCGCATGAAGCCATTGTGGTTCATTTATTGGAAAAGTACAGCCAATTTCTTTCTTATATCCGACGTAATGAGGTCAAGCGAGAGATCGGGTCACATAATTTTGCAGAAGCGACAATGAAATTTGAACCGACAATCGACCTATCAGCTATTTTGATCTCTGATTGGAAAGTCATGCTTTTATTTTATTTGAAATTGATTCAGGAATAGTCACAATAATTTTTACGTAAGTATTTTTGCTAAAATTTGTAGAATTTTCTTCCAGCCTGTACATAAGTTCACGTCAGCTATATGACGGCATATAAACGCGGATGGAGAACAGAATTACCGGAATTATGTAATTGGATTAACGGAAATAATCGAAAAAACCATTCATCCCGTTAGAATCTAATCAAAATAACTTCCCTAACGTTTATACTATAAATTATACATATCTCGGAAAGGATATTAATATCTCAAGAGTAGACGATATTAATACATCTCGGAAAAAACATAAATTAGTAGCGCATTTAAAAAGAAGTTAGCATAAGCAAGAATTTACTAAAACAAAATTTCATAAACGAAATCGATAATTATATAATAAATTGCCTATAAATCCTAGAATAAACGTCAAATAAATAAAGACATCAGGGAAATAAGGAATAAAAGGAACAAAACATCTTGCGAAGTAACTGTTTTTCCGTCCTGTTTCAAGTTTGAGCTCGGCTATTCTTTCATCTTGATTTAATTCGCCTACTGAAAGAACAAATCAGAATACTCGTTCTGACGACGTGCACGTCTGACATAAAAAAAGAGAAAGAAAGATTTGAAGTGAATTCAATTTCACGCCAATTTTTTCTTATTATCTTGCGTACGGCAATGTCTTTCGACGTAGTAGCAGTGGCACATGAGATTACGGGCTGTCTGATAAATAAAAACTGTCTAATAAATGAAAAATTTCGAATATACTCGGCTCGGCGACATGCGATTCATTCCATCCGAGTCCGGTAACACAGTGGAATTAATTTATTTTGCATGCTTTTTCGCTCTCCATGTAGTTTTTATTGTTCGCTTTAAACTAGTTGAGACGGTTATGAATAATCGTCGACCGTGTTCATACCGTTTTGCAGCACTGTGTAAAAGTCCGCACTTGTCTCAATGTTTCCGAATAAATTTCTCGTCCACATTTTTCCGTTACTGTTGCAGACTGTTGTACTTTTGTAATTGCCAGTGAACTTTTCTATGTAATTCTCTACAAGTTTCATTGTGGGAGAACGTGTCGATTCACCGCATGATATATACGAGTAGTATCTAGAACCAAGTTTGATACAGAAACGCCTACCATTATACAGAAATTATTTATTGGAATATATTTGATAAAATAACTTTGTGTTTATATATGATAAGAAAATTAAAGAAAGCGGAGTTAGACGAATAAAATTACTTGGGAATGCAAAAAAATATAAAATAGATATAAATATAAACAGGGTTGGGAAGTAACTCGTTACTTGTAACGAAGTTACAGTTAGAGTAACCTTTTTTCTGTAATTGTAACTTAACTTCGTTCCTTTCCTTCCATCTAAAACTGTAACTTAACTTGATTACATTTTTTTGGTAACTAGTAACTAATTTAATAGTTACTTTTACAGTTATTATTTATATTTTCAAGCTTATTCATCAACATATGGCTTGCGTTCAGCAGAATGAAGTGCTCAGTGATAAATCATCTTCGAGAATAGCTATTGTATAAACATTAAAGTTAAAACTTTACTCTTTAAAACAAGCCTCGGAGCATTGGTTCACGATGGTTTTTTGTAAATTTATAACCGTTTGAATTTGGCGAACTTTTTAATTGAAAAATATTAATCCCATTACTTTGATTCAAGCATACATATATTAATTTATAATAAATTATTAATTCAGTTTATATATTAAATGATTTTGATTAAGTTCTTAAAATAATTGTGATTTACTATATACAATACATATAAAATAATATAGCATATAACCTGATGTTTAGTAGGTATAATAAGTAAAATAATTTAATAAGATATTTTTAGAAATGTAAGATTCTTGTATTTAAAATAGCAATGCGCGCGCATAAACATTACAAAAAATTAATAGAAAAGTAACTAAAAAGTATCGACTCGTTACTTTTTGAGTAACTATAACTGTAACATGTTACTTTTCAGAGTCGGTAACTTATAACAGTAACTACCTTTTGAGAGAAAAAACCGTAACTAATTACTTCTACAAAGTAACTTGCCCAATCCTGAATATAAATATACAGATATGAGCAGCGTTGAATTAAAATTTTATCAAAGAAAAATTAACATAACAGTTTCTGATCGATGAAACATCGTTTTGTTTGTTTTAATAAATAAACATCCTGTGATAATACTAAATCTTTATCATACTGACGAGCAAAAACCGGCCAATGTTCCATTAAATCGAATTAAAGCGGCGATGCATTTGTTACTAATGCGAATTTGCATATGGCAGATCGCACAATTAATGGATCGATTTGTAACGTTATCCCGTCTGTTTCCGCTATCAATTCTCATTTAACTCCATCATGCTTTCGATTAAACATGGTAAAAGAGAAAAGCCGCCTTATGAAAGCATTCATGCTCTCGTTATTGTTTGTTCTTGCTATGTAATAGTATGCATTAACGTATACATACATGCATTTCCAATAACTGATTTATCATTTTACATATTTTTATTATTTACATAGATAACCTACATAGATTATTATATGTGGCAATATAACTGATGGACATACAAAATATATCATTTGCATTCCATTATAATATTTTAATAGCGTATTTCTCTCAAAGAGTTATTACTGTTGAAAATTCTAATGCAAAAATATTGATGTTACACTGGAGTTTTATTGTTTATATTAGTCTATACGCCAGGTCGATTGAGTATTTTTTTCTAGGTCCATGGCTCAAGTTAACGTTTTTTTATGTTTTTTGGGTCGTAGAACAAGAATCTGTAAATAGTTTTTCCGTAAGTCGATGCAATAAAAAGTTATTAACAATTTATTTGTTTAAATTGCCCTAGCGATCAAACTATACATCCTATAAAAAAAAATGAACTGGAGAAATTTGTTCCTCTTTTCACGACGAACAAAATAGCGTTCGAATTTTTCCAAAATCTTGATTATTGACGGAAATATGTCAATATGTTAGGTAATTACTGCCTACGCGCCGCGGAGTACCCTGTTAGGCGTGCGCGCTCGCGCTCAATTGTACCATCTCACACGAGTTTTACTCCTTCAATTTTTTTTCTGTACCGATTCATTTATAGTTTATATTATTTGTTAAGATAAAAATAAATGTCAGAGATAATAAAAAGAAATAAAAAAATAATGCATAATAATAATGCATTAATAATATAATAATAACAATAATAATAATATAAATAATAATAATATTAATAATATTAATAATAATATTAATAATATTAATAATAATAATAATAATATTAATATTAATAATATTAATATTAATATTATTAATATTATTATTATTATTATTATTATTAACATTAATATTAATATTATTAATATTATTAATATTATTATTATTTATATTATTATTATTGCACGTGCAAGAAGTGCGCTCGTACAACTTGCGGTTGCCTCACTGCTGATCTACCGTGTATATGTTTTTGTTCATGTCAAGCGACAAATGAATGTCAAAACCCCTTATACTAATAAAAATTTATCCAAGCAATAAATATTTAGTGTAAAAAAAATTAGCCTACATGTAAATTTTTTCCTAACCCAGTTGCTTTGTGAATAAGCGATTCATTATCGAATTCGGTTTCGAATTTATTAATAAACGATGTTATCCCAAATAATAAAAATAAATAAACTTTGAACCAATTCGGCCTTAAAAAATAAAAGCAAAAAAAATTAAAAGAGCAAAACTCGTGTGATGGTACAATTGAGCGCGAGCGCGCACGCCTAACAGGGTACTCCCAGGGAAGGCAGTAATTACCTAAAAATTGACATATTTCCGTCACTAATCAAGATTTTGGATAAATTCAAACGCTATTTTGTTCGTCGTGAAAAGAAGAACAAATTTCTCTAGTTCATTCTTTTTATAGGATGTATAGTTTGATCACTAGGGCAATTTAAACAAATAAATTGTTAATAACTTTTTATTGCATCGACTTACGGAAAAACTATTTACAGATTCTTGTTCTACGACCCAAAAAACATAAAAAAACGTTAACTTGAGCCATGGACCTAGAAAAAAATGCTCAATCGACCTGGCGTATAGACTAGATTTTACCTGTTACATACAAACAATTTAACTTTTTTTAAATTAAATAAAAATTTTGAATGATTGATTACTTAATTAAAAAAAATTACTAAATTTAATATTATATCTATGAATGAGAAGACTAAAGATTTTATATTTTGTGTATTTTTTTTCAAATATTTATGTCTTGAAAGGAGAGTCAAATTGTGCGATTTTATTAATTCTAGAAATAAATCGATATATTTTTTGCATTTAAAATTTCATTTTTCCGATTTATTAAAAATCATAATTTCTCGATTTATTAAAACTATACAATTTTACTTCTTTTGGGATGTAAAAATTTTATGAAAAGTAAAAGTAATAGATTAACTTATTTAATTACGTTTTCAATCAAAACAAAATGTATTTTATTTTTCAAATACAGATTAATGTGCAATATGTTTATTCATCAACATTGTTTAAAATGGAAAATTTCAATAAATGAAAAAAAAAGAAAATATTTTATAAAGAAACCTTAGTGAAAAGTGATAAATAATAATAAGATGGTCTTTGCAAAAGAGAAATTGCTTTTGAACGCATGATAAGAATATCTCCTATACTTTTTAGCAAGCTTTTTGAGAATAGAAGTAAAATTTCCGAAAAACATACTTGAGAATACCATAAAAGTATAATATAGATATTAATTATTTTAGCAATTCGTTATTTGCAAGATTCACTATTACATTATTATATTTAATACTTGTGAGATACCCGGAATGTCAAATTATCATAAAATCATTAGAAAGCGTCTGCTCAGCACTCATAACTTTATTTCGTCGAAAGTGCATCTCTCATTTATAGTTGCGTGTAAATCATTTATATTTCATGTCGAATGCACCCTTCTGCTAAGTGTACTTTACTGAAAGCGTAAAAATGATCGACCGATCTTTCGAGAGAAACTTTATCAAAAAGCATTCTAAAAAGTATTTTTTTACGATAAACTAACATAGTGATATAATATAATGACATAATTTAGTGATATAATAATCAACCGAATCTATCAAAAAATATATATTAAGATATAGGTAGATGTAAAATAAATTTTAAAAATCATACTGATACAATTAAGTGATTATAATTTAATTATACTTTTGCTCGCTCTTATATCAGGTAAATCCTATACATCATTGAAGACCCGGGCGGGAAAAACAAGGAATGTCAGTTTTATTAAAAATGAGATATGATGATTGATCATTTGTAGCGTTTAAGAAATATTACAAACTGATGTACATCTTGGATTAAAAACTGTATTAATCAGTGAAAAAATGAGTGAAAAAATAAAGGCAGAACATTCGGGTATAGGGGAAATAACAAACTTTAAAATTCATTTTACTCAAAAAGTATAAAACTGATATTCCTTGTTTTTCCCCCCGGGTCTTCAATGTAACCTACAATACCGTTTTCCAGAGTACGGAAAGTTACTTTTTAAAAATAACTAGTTACCTAGAAATAGCCTTTCCATAATTCGGCGCGAAAGGTAAAAATGAGAACATTACTTCCAAAAATTTTTCGCGTGAACGGTGCGGAAGAACGACGTGGGCGTGGAAGGTATGGCGCCATCAGCGCATCAGTCGTTCGTCAGTTGCGATCAATCGTTCGGAATAACGTGCATCGCATCGAGGACATCGATATGCTCCGCGAATTGCGCGCGAAAAATGTAATAGGATCGATAGAAATTGATGAATTGACTGCATATAGCTATGGTATTACGGCGAATTTAATTATTCGCATTCCTGTACCCCGAGAATTCGATCGAGCTTACGTTACTTGATACCTCGCTCTTATATTTCATCCGGAGAAAGAGAAGAAGAGAGAGAGAGAGAGAGAGAGAGAGAGAGAGAGAGAGAGAGAGAGGAGAGGGGGGAGAGA
>NJRL01000456.1:49947-68794 GCA_003063815.1 Aphaenogaster rudis
GAGAGAGAGAGAGAGAGAGAGAGAGAGAGAGAGAGAGAGAGAGAGAGAGAGTTTCGTGAGTGAGAAATTATTTCAAGCCGATCGTGGAATCGACTTTCACAGATTTTCGCGGGTTGCGTTTTTATTACTAAATTTCGTTATTTAATTCATTGTTAAAGTTTTCTCATTTTCACATGGTATTTCTCAAACAATTTCAACAACACATATATCAGTCGTGATATCAACCTGTAGCGATTTTAGTCGTCGAATCCATTATTTCGTATTTACCGACGTTTCGCCAATATTTAGGGAAGATAGGTTATTTGCGGAGTCATCTGGATGTGAGAAATTACTAACATTGTAATTGAAATGCTACGTCCACGTTCGAATTTCACGAACAATTTTCTCTTTGTATAGAGATGGATGCAAATCTATTTATCGATTTTCGAGTTTGCGAAAATAAAAGACGCGAAAGTGTAATGGAAAATCCGAGGAGGAGAAAGTTCCGTTGCAGCCACACTAAAGGAAATCTCTTTATCGTCAAAAGACGGCGGACTTAAAAACCGGACAGATACAGAGCACTTCGCCGAGTACTCCGAGACTGTGGTTAATATCGTGCTCTGACAAAGAAATGCAAATTCCAATAAGCGATTGGTGTACTTCTTTTTGATGAAGATTAAGCTACAGTAAAAGGAAATATTAAATAAATTAACATAAAAGTAATAAGTAAAAGTAATGAAAATATAAAAAATCATTAAAAAAAGAAGAAATGAATAACATGAAATAACCTTTTACACCGACTCAGGCAAAGGATGATAAAACTCGATGAGAGCGAAAGCAAAGTAAGTCGAAGTATATAAAGCTGAAATTATGCGCATAATTTTTTTATAAAGTACTCAATTGTAAAATACTATATTGCATCATAACATAATGAGAGATCTCGATCGATACAATCCTGTTAATATAAAATTCTATCTGTGTTAAATGGAAGTAATATAAAATAAAATACGATATAAAATTCTATATTTTGCCCGATTCACAATATACATATATATTGTTAACTATGCACATTCCATAACTTGTTCATGTAGTACTATTTATTTTACTGCTGAATTTTATGACAAATTTTAAAAAACTTGTTCTAAAATGAAGAAGTAATTTTTCACATCATTGATTCGGAATTCATTGTGCCTTACTCTGCAAAGATTGGTGAAGTAATAAATGAACTCTCATTGCGCGTTTAATTCAGATAAATATTTGCCAACGATGCTGAATTCATCTTTCCGTAACAATGCGACGATAATATGCGCTCCAGTGATCTTGGAAGCAGAAAGAAAAATTCTAGGTAAATTACTTCCACACACAAGACAATTTTTAAAAATAAATCGTGAAAATTATTTAATCGATTTTACTTGGCCGCGTAGCACAAAAGAGAAAAATGTATTTCTCAAATGTTATATAATAATTTTTGAAAATCAGAATCATTTATTTTCGATTCCGTTATAAATTACGGATGCGATGCGAAACATAAATATTAACAGGTTTCTTCTGATGCAAATAGGTAAAACCAAACTTTCTTCTTTTTGTTTGTGCATTGATAATAAAAGTTATGTAATAAAAGTTATATTTAATGTATAATAAAAGATATTTAAAATTAAGTTATGTTTCAAATTAAGCTTAAATATTAAACAGGAGACAGTCTTCCGAAGAATATATTATTAGAATTGTGCGAAATCCGACGGTAAATCGGTTTTTCTTCTCGCGAATGCTTCTAGCGAAAGAACTCGCACAGGTTGATCGATGCACTCGTTTGTTCGTGTGTAAATATGATAGATATACGTGTGCATGTGTGCACGTTCGTGTAAAGTTGACACGAATGCGTCAGGATTTCCGGCAAGAAAAAAACTGCTAGATAAATATACGGCCCCGACCTACTTTCAAGAAATCACGGAAGGCAAAAAAACGGATGATCAGTGACTCCGTAAAGTCGACCCTGGTGTTTTTCGTCGTGAGAAAAGATACTTAACTAAATACAACCGTAACAACATTAGCCTATTAAGCAGAATCCTTTGCTCTGATGGAACTATCCTGTTATCCAAGAATACAAGTGTTTTCGACAAACGATTCATAGCATAAGAAAATACTCAGTTAAATATTTTTGATTACGAATGCTAAATGTATTAATACTATACTAACGAGTAATGACTCAAAAATTAAGTAAAAGACTTCTGTTTAGGAGTCTACTTCCAATGACCTTAATTTTGACATACGTTATTAAGCTTATGATTCTGAATGATAATCAAAAGGTTCAAGCTGTCATTCATCGTTCATTAAAAAGTTATTAACAAATAAAATAAACCGTATAAACGTATGTTAAGTATTAGGTTAGGAAATAATTCGTTACTTGTAACGCTGTTACCGTTACTGTTACTTCTTTGGTTACAAACTGGTAACGATATTATATTTTCTTATTAGTAACGGTGACTAATAATAACATTAAATAATAACATTAAGGCTACGGTCAACTTGACGCTACAAATGCTTCGAAGCATTTGCTTGACAAATCAGAAGAAAGAATTTTACTAATTGACCAATCAGAAAATGCTTCGAAGCATTTGTAGCATCAAGTTGACCGTAGCCTAAATCATCCACCCTACTCACCTGACTTATTACCCCTAGACTATTTTTTATCCCCAAAATTTAAATTACAATTGAAAGGCCAAAAATTCTACGACATTTCTGAAATTGAAACTGCTGTAACCAATCAACTGAAGACTATTACAAAAAAGGAGTTTTCAACGGCGATGCAACGATTAGAATCGAAAGCTCAACAGTATATTGATTGTAATTGAGCCTATTTTGAATTAAAAAGAATTAAAATATTATTCTGGTGAGTTTTTTATTTTATACGAATCTTGTCTCAAAACTTGGACCGCACTGTGTATGTATAGAACGGATATAAGTGAGTTTTAAAAAGGGGGGATGTTATGTTTCACCATATTACGAATAATTATAAACACTAGGTTTTGTATTGATCTGATTAATTAGCAATGTAGCAAAAGGTCATCAAAATTTAATGAAAAAGATAACGAAAATTATAACAGTTCATTACTTTTTGAATAACGATAAAACAGAAAGTAACAAGTTACTTTTCAAAAATAACATTCCGACCCTGTTAAATACTATAATTTATACTTTACTGAGCATAAATTCTATGTTATTTGCATATATACATATTTAAGTAAATGTTTAAGCGGGGAGGACTCCGGTCCTTTCTTTGCATCAGCATCTCGAAAAAAGTCTGAACTAATCCAAACCTAATTTTAGTTCTAAATTAAAAATTTGGTTTGAATTAGATTAGAATTTTGTCGGAGTGCGGATGCAAAGAGAGGACCGGAGCCCTCCCTATTAACATTGATATACGTTAATATACCATGAACGGAGAATTATAATATAAGAAATAGTGTATGCGAAACGAGAATTTCAATCTCAAGGCTCCTGGTACTATCTCAGATTGTAACGTCAGAAGTGAGAAAACGCATAATAAAAATTCTTGCACACAAGATACATTAAAATAGAAATATCTTATAATAAAACAACACCTGCAACCAATAGAACAGACTTCGTTAATCAATAAATAACCGTATATCTGGAATTGAATTGTAATCAAAAACGAAACAACCTATATTCACCTGTGATAACTGTTAAATTAATATGATATAAGGAAATCCGCACAACGTGATTCAAAGTGTGCGTGATTCAGAACTCTTTGGACTATAATGATATATATGTGAAAATTAAAGTGATCGGTGAGGTGTAACCTTTTCGCAATAATTACCGGAAATAAATATGATTTAATTCCTCCCCGAAACAAAAAGAGAGTTTTTAATATATTTATAAGTCTATTTTATAAGTCTATTTTATCGGTTGCAAATATTGTTTTATTGAAAAATATTTATATTTTGATATAATTTGCAAGAATTTTTATTATGTGTTTTCTTGCTTCTAACGTCACAATCTAAGATAATAGTGGTAAGTGGCCAGGAGCTTTTAAAGAAACAAAAACAAAAGAATAAGCTCCAGTGTCTGGCAGATATTTGTATATGGTATACCTCACGTATTTATTTCTCTATTTATGAAACTTCTTTCGATCTTGATTCTGAGTAATCTTGAAAAGATTTTAGGCATCGTTATTTGTTAAAAAATTATTAACGAATAAAGTTGATAATACACATAAATGGTAAATATAATAACTTGAGCTTTACCAACTATGAATTTCACGTTAGTTGCATATTTGCATATTTAAATAAATGTGGGGAAAAAATTGTAACCTAACTCAAACCTAATTTTAATTTAAAATTAGAAATAAGTTTGGGTTAGATTAAAATTTTTTTTCGAGGTAGGAATGCAGGGGAAGGGGTGGAGCCCACGCATTTATTTTGCAATAAATATACAAACAATAATTTAATGCTTATAATTAACATGAATGTGTATAAAATATACAATATGTGTAGGGTAACTCCGGTGTATACGTCGCATCTAAGGAAACTTAATTTATCAAATATATTTACTATGTTTAAGGCACATGAATTATACCAATAAAAACTTTATATTGTCTACTACTATAAAAAAAATTAGAAATATGAAATATTTATTCTTTGTATTTAACGAAGAATATCTTTGGCGAAGAATATCTCATCTCTTGTTTATTTATTCTTTGTATTTAACAAAAAAACTTTTAGAAACCCTTGCATTTTTGCCATATATCCCACAGGGATGGGATATATGACTATTCATGGGTAGGATATACGCCTTATAAAAAATTTACAAATAATGTTTATAAATAAGGCAATAAAATGATATACAATAACTTATAAATTTGTGTAAAAAGTTTATTAGAGTATAAGAATAATGAACAAACACGAAACATGATAATAATAATCTTGTATCTTTGTGAGCCTGATTGGTGGCTATAACCACCAATCAGGAAGTGGGAACAAGATCGCGTCTCTCTACTTTTTAGGACTCTAGACTACAAAGCGTCTGTACTACGGCATAAATCCCGCACGTTAAAAATGCCGTATTTCCCAAACAGATGGGATATACAAGATATCAAGCTAAACAAAGAATACAAGAGCTGTGCACTTGTATTTTGCTGTATTCCATCCTTTACTATCCCTCTACACTTATGTATCATGAAAGAACCATTTAGCCTTTTACATTCCTTACAGTAATCATTTAATGTAAGTCATAATACATGATCGCGCTACTTATTACATTGAAAAATCAATTTAACGATGGTTTCTTTAATATTAACAATAAAAAACTGAAATCACAATACAATACTAATATGGCATAAAGGCACATAACAGAGTGGTTGCAAACAAATTACCTTTACTCCTTATATTTTTTCTGACTTGTTTGGCATAAATCCTCGCGCAGCGTAAATACCGGAGTTACTCTAAGTTTTTGTAAAGATTTACAAAAACTATTTACAAAGACTCTTTTCGCAAAATACAATTGAATTGATTATTTGAGAAACTAAATAAATCACAGAAGGGTGATTCACGAAAGTCTTTCTTTCGTATAGGTTGTTTTTCCTGCTGTTAGGGGAGAATGTTTTTGCAGAACAGACAAGAATCTCGCCGTCGCATATAACGATGTAGATGTCCTCTTACGACACATAAACGCCACACTTGCTCGACAAATGTTAAGCAAGGATTTAATGCAAGAACGCTGAAACGTTGAAACTTCGCACTTTATGAACGTTTGCGGCATATCCTTTTGCTTTGTGTTTTAAGAACAACAGTAAAACAAATTTAAAATGTTAACTTTACATCGAGTTGCAGATCGCTTACAACCAATTCTACGATAAACATGCTATAACTTTTTTTGTCATTGCGACTGTAATGTTTATCATTAGCAGCGTTATATTGTTTATTATAAAAAATTCTCTTAAATATCCGTCATAATCAAATAAAGTTATGGACAATTTTATCGATTATCAGTGCTAATTTATTAATTTGAATAATTGTAGAGCAATGTCGCATTTGTACGCACCTGTTGATTTTACACAAACAGCGTAATCGCATTACTTCCTGAAAATTAAATCGGCGATGCGTTATTAAATGGTACGTACTAATACTATATCCGCGAGAGAAGGCTATTTCGCAATCCGATTGCCCGTGAGATCTAGCGGCGTAGCATTTTATTGCAAAAATTTACAATCCTATCTGTAAATTATTGGATTTCGATTTTATTGCTGCGTAGAAGGCAGTTCTATGCGCGTGAGATGAACGTTCAATAGCTCATTCTCGCTTACATCTTTCGCCTCGACGCGCGCTAGATTTATTTATCGTTCCAACTTTCTGTTTTTATTTTATTGCACCGATCAGTCAAACGACTGAACTGATCGAAACGACATCGCGATAGACAATAGCTCTATTGCGTTAACATATACAGGGTGTTAAAGGAGCCAGTGCTATATTTTGCGAACCAATAATTTTATTGAAAAATGTTTCAAGTAAAACTTACTCTGTTTTGAGGGTGACATCTTATGATGGACACACGTTTTTTCTAGGTGGAGGTGTTCCTGAGATTTCAAGGTGACCTTTGTTTTTTTAAATGGAATCATATGATTTTCTTTATATAATTGAATTCCTCCAGTTATTTGGCATATAAAAGTATTAAGGTAGAGTTATCAAAAAATCAATAGTTTGCGAGATATTTAATATTTTATCCTGGCATATTTTGACATAGAATATAAAATATCTTGTAAACTATTCATTTTTTGATAATTGTACCTTAATACTTTTATGCGTAGAATAGTGGAATAAATCAATTGATGTGAGGAAAACACATGGTTGCTTTTCAAAAAAAAAATGTAATTTCATATTGCAAATTGCATAATTTTTTTGAAAAGCAACCATGTGTTTTCCTCACATCAATTGATTCATCCCACTATTCTACGCATAAAAGTATTAAGGTACAATTATCAAAAAATAGTTTACGAGATATTTTATATTCTATGTCAAAATATGCCAGGATAAAATATAAAATATCTCGCAAACTATTGATTTTAAGGGGATCCTGAAGTGAAGACCGAATTCCGACGCGAGAGCCGACTTTACCGACCGATTTACAATACATACATACGATTTACGAAACATCGATACATCACTACATACTACTACATCAATATCGCACGCACATATTCGCATAAAAGGTAGTCAGATAAACGGTTTTTTTTCTAGGCTTTCAATTTTAATTTCAACGATTCAGTGTTGTTTCATCACATATTCCGAACAGTGGAAAGTGTTCATTTTGTACATATAACATATAGAACTTTTGATATAAGTAAATGTTTTCACGAACTGACAGCTCTACCTACCGACTAAGGGCCAATTTCACCAACCACGGTTAACTTAACCGGCCGGTTATTCCATTGGAATTGACCAATCGCATATGTTAATTTTGCTTAACGACAAATGCGATTGGTCAATTCCAATGGAATAACCGGCCGATTAAGTTAACCGTGGTTGGTAAAATTGGCCCTAAGCGTTCTCGCATATAGTATAAAATATTATTTTTACATTTTTTTTCAGTTTTAACACAAAATGATAGTTTCCACTGTTCATTTTAATATGTATACTTTAATTCTGTAAAAGGATTTTGCGATATATAAGGCCAATTCAAAGTAGTGACGTTGACTGTAAATGTCGGTAATTCGATCCGTCCAGGATCCCCGTAACTCTACTATACTTTTATATGCCAAATAACTGGAGGAATTCAATTATATAAAGAAAATCATATAATTTCATTTTAAAAAAACAAAGGTCACCTTGAAATCTCAGGAACACCTCCACCTAGAAAAAACGTGTGTCCATCATAAGATGTCCCTCTCAAAACAGAGTAAGTTTTACTTAAAACATTTTTCAATAAAATCATTGGTTCGCGAGATATAGCACTGGCTTCTCTAAAATGGGACACCCTGTATTTGTTAATTCAACGCAAACATATTTGAGATAATTTCTTACAAATATACAAATAATTCAATTCAATGATGTAAATAAATTAATTTTTGTAGTACACTGTCAAATATTTGCACAGAGAGTAAGTATCAATTACAGGATTGTGCCAAAGAGCCTCGATATTGACACTTGAATCGAACAAGGTGATTCTCGATTGTCTTTCGCGTCGACAACGAAATTTTCGAACCTTTATTTGCGTTCGAGCGATTTATATCGAAACGAACAAGGTGGCAGGTGGCAGGTATTAAATTCAATCGCGCGCAGAAAACGCGCGGAGTGTGATAACTGCAACGTGATCCATATATACGCGACAATATGAAAAACTTTCCTTCTATTTGGCTTCAATGCATGCTAAAATTAGAATAAGTGACGACACGCATATGCGCCTGCGAGCGATATTTTTACCGCGTGCGATATTTTTACAGAGCTGTGAGAGATGAGTTTTTACATGAGTTTTAATCTGCGTTATGAGCGTCGCACTTTGCTATCACCATGATTGCAAAGCTTTTTTCTCGAAAGTGGCGAGGATATCAAATCGCGACGGCGTTCGAACTTTCTCGGGTGCTAAATAGTTTTGACAAGTCTTGAAACGTAGATATCTTCGCGGTTTGATGAGAACAATCTGATTATGCATCGATGTATTGTACTATCGGTACATTAACTTTGAAGCAAGGTGGGATCCCACAATCCCACCTCTGTTTTCTTTATTTTTAATTATTAAACTATATTTTTGATCTTTTCATCCAGATTTTTTGTACTTTCAAGATCTATAAGATGTTAACAAACATAAAAAATGTGAAGAATCAAATTTCATTAGTTGTAACAATGCTATAAATAAACAAATTGTGAAAAATTGCATATTTTTCAGAAAAAAATGTATTTTACAGTGATCTATAAGTAATATCGTCAGAAAACTTGCAAACTTTAGGTTTTTGGGGTCGCTGATTACGAATCTGAGGTCAAAATTCAAAATGACGGATCTAAAATGGCGGGCCTGAATTACGAAAATTTAAGCGATTTGCGTGAAATTGGATCCGCCATTCGAATTTTTGAATTTCAACCTCAGATTTGTAATCAGCAACCCAAAAAACTTATAAGTACATAGGTTGCCTGTAAATTAACAATAAAGAAAAATGTGTGCTTCAAAGCGTATCATGAAGCAACATTTCCAGTGTTCCTAACCTAACCTAACCTTATCTCCTTTAGGACCTCGCCCACTACTAACGTTTTTCTGAATATTCTATATGTTCCTTCGCTCAAGAGGGCTACAGAGCTGATTTCCGCGGTACGTTCCCGGTTATGTATCTTCTAAACGAGATCACGTGGCGGACTATTTCCTCGAATCTTTTCCATCAAGCGGGATCACCGTGCCGCACCTTTTCTGCCAAGCTTTCAAACTTATACTTCCTACGGACTTTCATCTCAACGGCTCTGATATGATATGGACACCTCTAACTGACGGTACACTGGGTCATTATCCTTTACAAAGCTATCTCCTCCGTGTCGTTTGTTACTTCACAACAAGGTAATAACGGCTAAGTCTCTCAGATATAATATCCTAAAAAGAAAGAAAAAAACACACTGAGATGCGAGAGAGAGAGACGCGAGACGCGCGCGCGCTTCCGCGTTTGTATCTTCAAAGAAGTTCCAAATGCTTCTTGAAGTTTACGTTATTGGAAGATTTACACGTACGGCTTCTGCTTATATTTTATTACATCATATAAATATTGGATAAATTAGAACTTTTTTAAGTATAATCATTAATAATCTTCATCACTAAATTACATCTTAACCCTTTGAAGCATACATTTTTCTATCAGCCCAATTTCAACGAAACTTGGGATGATACTCGGGAGATTTTTGGGGTCGCCGATTTTGAATCCAAAATCCAAATTAGAAAATTTTAAAAATTCAAAATGGCGGATCCAAAATGGCGGACCGAATACGTAAAAAGCGACTTGATTTACACGAAATTCGGTGTATGTAAAGCTGGCGTATCATTTCGTAGAAACTCATTAATTATTGAGAGTTCTGGCCTTCTTTTTAATAGTTCTAGATATGTGTTTAAAGTATCAGAAGAGTTCCTGATAGTTTAAACACATAGTTCTGGTCATTAAAGCGAAAAAATCGCTTAGTGCAAAGTGAGACGCCAATTTCACGCAGCGTCTCACTTTGTCCTGCGCAAGTTTCCGCCATGGTTCTTGTTGGATTTTAAAAGATCTATAGTTCTATGTGGCAACTTACATTAACCACCCGACGAATCCTTTTATCATTCCTCGATCTTCATCATCTCTGTCAAACCTTTCGGACGACTCTAACCTGCGGCAAAACTATGACAACGGTTCATAATCAATATAATGGTCGCGTTCAGCAGACCAAGCCGCTCAGTAGCAATCGAACGTGATTGACTCTTACTTTTAGAACCAACCAATCAACGCAGAGTGTTGATAAGACGAACTCAACAGTTGTGTCTGCTGAACGCGCCTAATGTCAACGCTCGACAGCTCGCGCTAACTTCACAAGCTCACGAGCTGTTGCATAGCAACATTGAAGTTTCGATAAATTCACCGCTAGGCAGAAATATAATTGATGAATTTCTCGCAAATAAAAAGCAACATCAATTCATATAAATAGGAGTCAATTTACGGCGAAAAATTCGGAGAAATCCAGAATTCACTCTTCGTATAAGAGCTCTCCGAGAACGACCTCACCACGTCTCGCCTCGGGAAGAAAACCTTTCCCCCTTGTCCTCTCGAAGAAGACCTTTATGTTCTCCGCAAGCCTACGCAACCGATCAAGGTAACCGGGACGAAAAGGAAGCGACCCAACGAAGAAGGGGAGCACAAAGGCGCTAGATCACCAGGCAACAAGCACTAGCCGTCAGCCAACAGGCACTAGATCGCCAGCACACGGCGCTAGACGCCAGGTAACAGGCGCTAGGTCGCGGTCGCCAGCGCTCGGCGCTAGACGCCAGGCCTCAGGCGCTCGGTCGCCAGTTATCAACGCTAGTCGCCAAACAATAGGCTCTAGCCGCCAAGCTTCTGCCGCACCTTCGCCTGCCTCCTCGGTTTCTCCAGCACCATTCCCAGGATTGCCAAATAGAAGCCAGCCCGAATTTGGAAATCAGTCTCTATTTAAAGAAAACGAGATTACAATATCAGAAGACTTCATCGAGGTAACTTGCGCAATCCTCCTTGAATTTCTACCTCCTGTCTCTCCTATTCCTGCTTCACCAAAGAAGTCCAGAAGTATTCAGACCGAGCAAAAGAATTCACAAAAAAGATGCAGACACAGACTAAGCATCTCGTGGTGGAAATATAATTAAAAACAAATACACTTACACAAAAAGACAAATGTATTTCAAACACAATGAATAAATGTTAACTTGTTCCTTTTAAAAAAAAGTGTCAATTAATTTAAAGCAATAAAACAGGATCTAAAAAATTTTGTTCCTAAATTTTATATGGGTACTAGAAAGAGTTCTGGCGATAAACATTATTTCTTTAAACAAATGATATTAAGAATAAGACCGATGATATTAAACAAATATAAATGTGAAAGAAAGCCCCTATCGGCCACGGCGGATCTTGGTGCCTAATAATAATTATTTTTGTGAATATTCCTGCTCATGCGAACTGCGCGCCGCATATTCGTCGGTCTTGATCCGATATAATATTTTTTTGATAATTCCGAACGTACTTAATCATTTTCTAAAGAGTTCTGTCCATAAACATTATTAGTTTATTTTTTTTATAATTTTTATTACGGCTAGCGTCTCACCCATGTGCCCGTAAATGCGCCTTTCTCGGGTAATAAAAAATATTAAAAAATAAAGTAATAATGTTTATGGACAGAACTCTTTAGAAAATGATTATGTACGTTCGGAACTATCAAAAAAATATTATATAGTACACAGAACTCTTTAAAATCAACCACCGTCTCACCCATATGCCCGCAAATGCGCCTTTCTCGGGTGAGAAAAATTATTTAAAAAATAAACTAATAATGTTTATGGACAGAACTCTTTAGAAAATGATTATCTACGTTCGGAATTATCAAAAAAATATTATATAGTGCACAGAACTCTTGAAAATCGACCAGCGTCTCACCTATGTGCCCATAAATGCGCCTTTCTCGGGTGATAAAAATTATTTAAGAAATAATTAATAATATTTAGAGCCAGAACTGTTTGGAAAATGGTTAAATGCATTCAGAACTACACGAGAAATATTTTTTAATGCACAGAACTCTTGAAAATTGGACAGCGTCTCACCCATATTCCCGTAGATACGCCTTTCTCGGACGAAAAAAATTATTTATTAAATAATTAATAATGTTTGCAATCAGAACTCTTTGGAAAATGTATAAGTACTTTCAGAACTACACAAAAAATATTTTATACAAGCTGGAACTCCGAGATGTCGCGCAGCGTCTCACATGACTCTCTCTAAGTACGCGGTGCTCGGGCAGTGTTAATTTATTTAAAAATAGTACAGCATTGTTAATGCATAGAACTCTTTGGAAAATGGTTCAGTACGTTCAAAACTACACAAAAAATATTTTATACAAGCTGGAACTCCGAGATCTCGCGCAGCGTCTCACATGATTCTTTCTAAGTACGCGGCGCTCGGGCAGTATTAATTTATTTAAAAATAGTACAGCATTGTTAATGCATAGAACTCTTTGGAAAATGATTCATTACGTTCGGAACTACACAAAAAATATTTTATAATGCGCAGAACTCTCTGAAATTGACCTGCGTCTCACCTTCATTCCCTTAAAAATGACTTTTTAGCTATAAAAAATATTAAAAAATTAAGGAAGTAATGTTTATCGCCAGAACTCTTTCTAGAACTCATGTAGAACTATAGATCTTTTAAAATCCAACAAGAACCATGGCGGAAACTTTCGCAGGACAAAGTGAGACGTGATTCGGAGGTTTTCAAGGTCGCAGATTACGAATATGTTGATGTAATTTCAAAATTAAAAAATGGTAAATCCGAAATGGCGGACCAAAAACGAAAAAGTAATTTGATTTGCATGAAATTTGGTGGCGGGATTTTTTGGAGTCGTTGATTACGAATATGTTGACATAATTACCAAATTCTGCCCAAAGTAAGAATTTGGAAGGTATATATCTTCGTGCACTACGTTTCTGCGACCTCAAAAACTCCTGAGTCTACTTAAATGTGTGATTAAAGTCATTTGAGCTTATTGAAAAATATGTAAAAATCAAAAAATCAAAGAAGACAATTTTTGTAGGATTAGGTATACAAAATTTTGTATTTTATTATTATTTTACGTATGT
The DNA here is from genome assembly GCA_003063815.1 of Aphaenogaster rudis. NCBI lineage: Eukaryota > Metazoa > Arthropoda > Insecta > Hymenoptera > Formicidae > Aphaenogaster > Aphaenogaster rudis. Next base: position 63,265 of record NJRL01000456.1, read on the forward strand.
TTTCTCTTTTTCTTTTTTTTCATTATATTACTATATTCCATACTATATAGAATATATGTCATGAAATTTCGTCATGCAACTCGAGCTAACGTCAAAAATGAGGAATATTAGTGTACTGGAATACTCGAACTGGAATACTGTGTTGTTTCGTGATACGCTTAATGTGCCGATAGTACATCGGTGCATAATCATCTGTTATCCGGGAAGCTTACTCCATATTTCCATTGCGTACGCGATTGGCATTGTAACCACTAGCTATTGCACACGTATCATCTTTTAATAATGCGTACGTCAGTGTAACAACATACCTCGCGTTAATACATCAAAACAAGATTAATACCACTCTCGACACACTATTATGCAGCGTTTCGATATTCGCGCGCGAGGCGAGACCGACAACCGCAAATTCGCTCCGTTAAATTGAAATAAAACATTCACGCAATAGAAATCTGCACCGCGCTTAATAGCACTGCCATTTCTTTATTTCAAATAAAATAAAGGAATAAATGGGCTAATGGGAGTCAGCGCGGTAAACGATGCGCAAATTCTTGTGAAATGATTTAATGGTTAATGAAGATAATATAAATATGCATTAAAATGAACATTTCGGCTAAAGACGGCATTTTTAGTCATCTTCAGCAAAGGAGAACATGGATTAGCCCTTTGACTGTCAGTGACACGTAAAGGGACAAAAAAAATTCGTGCCACTTTTGCTTTATGACACCTGTAGGGGCATCTTGAAAAAAACATGCTTATACTATTACGATTTGGTTGTCCTTGGGCATTTTAAGGTTTTTGAGATCGCTAAATCCTAATCTGAAATCATAATTTCGAAATTCAAAATGGCAGATCAAAATTCAAAATAATTTTAGATTTCAATAAAAATGAGTATCTTATGCAATATGCAATACATATTTTTTTGAAAAGCAGCCATGTGTTTTCCTCACATCAATTGATTCATCCCACTATTCTACGCATAAAAGTATTAAGGTACAGTTATCAAAAAATGGATAGTTTACGAGACATTTTATACTTTATGTCAAAATATGTATGTCAGAATGAAATATGAAACATCTCGCAAACTACTGATGTTTTGATAACTTTACCTTAATACTTTTATATGTCAAATAACTGGAGGAATTATATTATATAAAAAAATCCTGTGATTCCATTTAAACAAATAAAGTTGACCTGACTTTGGCAACACCACTTATGGTCAAACTAATATTGCCATTAAATGCGTCTTTTTAAACCCTACAACTTTTGTCTGAAACATTTTTTTCTAAAATCCATTGTTTTCGAGATATTCTGTCGTCCCCGTATTTTTCTATACCCTGTATATTTGATTGTTAAAGGTAAAAAATGTGCGGTTAAGAATTAGTTGAACTGTCTGTAAGAATTCATCTCTGGGGATGTCACATTCATTAGAAATAAAGTTCCATCTATTAGATATACTGTGAATTGCCAAATCTATCGGAACATTGGTAAAAGGAGAGACAGCGTCCAATGAAATAAAGCTAAAGCCATTGTCAATATATGTATCTGTGATTTTTTTACAAGTTTAAAACTATTATTGATGTGACTTGGAGCTTGTGGAATATTTTTTGAAATTATTTTATGTAGGAAGGTAGCAAGTGCGTATAATGGACTTTCAATAGATGAAATAATTCTAAAGGGGCAATTTTTTTACTTCTTTTTTACCGAGAAAAAGACGAATCTTTTTAACAATTGCGAGAAATACTTCTGTCGAGAGTTGTCGCTCGTCGGTTTATCAAAAAAAATTACATGACGTAAAACTATGATGATATCAAAGTCTTCTTTTAGTCGGTAGACGTGACCCGGATCTTCAGTATGTAATTAGATTCAAAAGCCCGCGCCGCGCGTAAGAGCGTTAAGCTTCAGTTAAAAAACTCTTAGAGAAAATAACAAGCGACACCTTCTCACCTTTATGTAATATATTCCGTAAAGGGATACACAATTTCATGAAAAAGAAAAAGAAACAATCACAGCGTAATGCTATATTCATTAAAAGTATACGAAAAAGCAACATTTTATTTTTCTATATTGTTTAAACAAATCCTAAATCTAGGAGGATGAAAAAACGTCATTTTAGAGGTTCTTGGACGTTAACTTCTTAAGGAAGCATTTTTCGGCCCATGTTTATAGGAAATTTTTTGTTCAGAATTAAATTTCCTATAAGATCTCACAGTCTGGCTGAAACGTTCGGGGACACCCTGTGTATTCAATTATTTTTATTTTGCAACATGTATACATAACTTTACACATTTGACTTCTTCCTCCTCAATAAGTGGAGACATCCCGCGAGCTAGACATAAGCTGCCAATCACGTGAAACGACTTTCTTCGAGGTATCACGTACATGTATCATGATCCCAGTAGGCTGATTCTGTAACTTTCAACGATGTTGTCGTTGCCGTTACATTGTCGTTGCGCGGCTTTTTTTACCATGATTATACTTGCGCAACGGCAAAATAAAAAATGCTTTCGAAACGCGAATTAAATAACCTACCTTTACAGGTGAGCATGTGCGTGCCAGCGGGAAACGCTTACGCGACCGTTTACCATATTTTTACGTTGCACATATTCACGCACTCGTTTCGCCTAAGGGCATGCGTACAAAGCGGGCCAAACGATAACGCAGCAACGTCTGGCTTCGACTAGCAGCGTCAATAATGCTTTGTGTTATCAAATCCAACCTCAGTACACATAGGAGTCGTTTATTCCGAAAAGTCATGTTTTGGCTAAATGGAGTTAAAGCTGCGCTGTTCAATACCGCGAGCCTCCGCTGTCCGGTCCATTTTAAAAAAACGAGTATGTATGTAGACGTTTTTCAAATTACGTCGCAGCCATGCAACCTTAAAGAAGAGAACACGTTACATTGATTTCAATAAAAATGTACCTTAACTCGATCTCCGTAAGATTAATGTTTTCAGAATTTTTTTGTATTTTTTGTGAAAATAAGCTATTTGATTCCATAATTACTCGCACATGTCAATTAAGGTTAGATTAGAATGACCGAATATTTAATTGTTTTCTACCTATTTTACGCACAGAGTAAGCAGTTGATTAAAAATGAATATAGATTCTTTAATTGCTTCTATTTTTCGAAGACATCTTCTCAGTAATAAAAAGAATAAAGCCTCGTATCTTGTGGAAAATGTCATGAGAAAATGGAACGCGGGAATGGACGTAGATGATAAACGATTGTGCCTACTATACCTATAATCCTATACCTATATATACTATACCTATAATTTTTATGCACCGAATAAGCAATTGATTAAAAATGAATGTGAATTCTTTAATTACTTCTACTTTTCGAAGACATCTTCTCAGTTGTGAAAAGAATAAGGTCTCGTATCCTGTAGAAAATGTCACGAGAAAATGAAACGCGGGAATGGACGTAGATGATAAACGATTATGCCCACTATACTTATAATCAATTTTTATTTACTAAACAATTTTTATAATTAAAATAAACAGTTTCCAACTTTTGAAATTCGCGTTATTTTAATCAATATTTGCAAAAAATGCTAAGGACATACTCGAGAGTATTTGGGATTACAGACAATTTTTCGGAGGATTAAAATGCAAAGCTGACAATCTGAAGAACGAACAGGTCGTTTTCTTTATACGCGTGTCACTAGAATTAACTTCCATGTAAAACATATTAAACTTGTTCTCCGTTTGGCGTGATGGTGTAATATTCCTAATAGTGCACTTGCCCAGTTTTATTTGTATTTTCTCTCCGAGCACAGCGGTAACTTTTGTGGACGGCACACATTTCTGCGACGAGAATTTTCTCGAAATGCAATGTAAAGACTGTGCATAATTACGCACTTACTTTGAGTGTACTTGTATTTTTTAATCTCGCCCAATTACACCCGCGCAAATTGCAGATCGCGGTTTGAATTACATATCTTTATGTACGTTAGATAAACTCATACAACACGTCATAAGATTCACATCGTTGCGTTGCACTATTTACACTTCATATTTACCATTGAAAAGCATTTTCAAAATATTAAGGTTCGAATAAATTTTTATAAATTTAAGTAATTTATCCTATACATATATTTGGTTTTAGCATTGTTTTCAATTTAATTCTTAATCATGATAAGATTAGGATTAAATAAAAACAAAACGTAGTAAATGGAAACGTTTAAAAAATATCATTGTTTATTATATAAATATATGTATATAAAATAAAGGATGTATTTATATCCTTTATTTTATAGTCTTGTTTATGCAGCATTAATATTGCGAAATATCAATAAATAACTTCATCAGTCTCATAACAGGCGAATCTAATTTTTTTTTATTTACCTATTATATTTGTTTATTTCAAGAGAAGCAGAATTTAAAGTGACGCTTATTCAAATAATACTCTGCCAGCTTGCAAACGACATTGTGTTGCTGAAAATTTCGCGCAAATAATTGTCGTAAATTTGTATAGCGTGCTCTGCTGCATGATAAACTCACCGGCAACATTCCGAAGTTTATTAACGTTGTTTTAAACTCGGCAAGACCTCGGAGCACATCATTAAAGAGAATTTTTATCAGTGAAGCTATTATGCTTATGAATCTTTCATTATTTAATCTGTGTACAGGACTTTCGGTCCATTACTCTTTTTTACATTTAATCCGTACAATTAAACGGACAAATTCGTTTTCTCTGCAACTCCCATGAACATCTTCTCCCCCGATTGAACTTTTTCAATTTATGTTTCGTCTATCGTTCCAATTAATTTCCTTGCGGAGCGAGAAATGAAGATGAGATAACAAAACTGAAAACAAATCGGATTTTGCCGGGAGCATTCTATGTATAGGTGTATTAAAGTTTAAGTACAGCAACAACGCGTTTGTTTTGTTACTCTATGTTCCGTATAGAGCGCCTACTCACCGCGTGACCTGCATCATGTGAAATTGATGATAACGCTTTTCCTGCGGAGTATATGTGTGCATATCCATCGTCGTCGTGCGCTGTATTTGTTTTCGAATATTTGCCTTCGATAATCAGATTTTCCATCAGATACTTATTACGTAAGATACTTCATGCTAACGATACGTAAGTCACATGTATCGTTCCTGCGTTTCCTACTTTAAAACCATTTTGGACTAGAGTCCTAGATAATCAGAGATGCGACATTGTGAAGGGTCTTAGCCTGATTGGCTGCCTAAATAATGTGGTCGCAGAGTGACATTTTGCTTCCTACATCTAATAATTATTTAAAAAATGAAGTGATAGTCATCAGTGTGCAATTTTTGTAGTGTAAACATGGTATTTATTTATATAGTGCAATATAAAAATATATTATGAGATAAACGTTTCTATATATGAGTAAATCCCACACGGAACATAGCGTCCATTAGACGTCGATACAACCTCTATAGCTCCATGCGACGTCTATCTCCATGGTGGAAGTCAGATGGATCTCTAATAGAGATCTATACTATCTTTACAATAGATATCTTCTACAAATCCATAATGGACGTCCATTAGACATCTA
>NJRL01000456.1:73383-83565 GCA_003063815.1 Aphaenogaster rudis
CGCGCACGCACGCACGCACGCACGCACGCACGCACGCATACACACATACACACATACGGACATTTCGTAGAAATGTAAATTTTCGACGTTTTAGAACATTCTAAAATCTAAACACATTGGCATTAAAAACTGAAAAAAAATTTTTTTCACGAAAACAGAGCTTTTTCTATAAGGAAGCAAAATAATAATACATGTATAATAGTTTTATTAATACATTAATGATACAAAAAAAGTGTGCCATAAAGTGTCATTATAGCAAAATGATTCATTTCTGAAGAATGTTTGTTTAAACCGAAAGAATATAATTTATAACCTATTATACGAAGTCTGTAACGTGGAACATATATGATTCACACGACCTGAACAGAAAGTTACCGAAAATCGGTCCGACAGAGATAGTTACATACATAACTAACGAAATAATGCTGACACACATACCTACATATGTGCGTTCAATTATATCAATATAATTTAATTAACAATTTCTATATTGTTGCCGCAGCTACAAATATTGAGTTACATTGTTGTCATGATTATATTTTAAGTTCTCGGTACTATCTTCATTCTCTTGGCTTTATAAAATTAATTATAGTATTTGAATTTCTGAGTTGTCACATTATAGTCGGGACTATTTTGTTTTTTCTGAATGTAACGTACATTTTCGCTGTTATCGCAAACAATATATTTTTAATTATAGTAAAATGCAGAAAATTTTTATTAATAACAATATAGAATGGATACCGCTATTTGTTTGCACAAAATCTGTGAAATAGTCATCAAACAATGGCGAAAACAAATCTTTAGTAATTTTTTAAAACTGCAGAGATAATTATATCTAGTCACTTCACCTATATAACGAAAATTTAACAACAAAATTATATAATTATGCCATTTATGCACTCTTAAAATCTATTAAAAGACTTTTCTGTTTTTAAGTTCGGACAAAAGAAATTTTTATTTGTGAGGAGGGAGTAAGTAAACAGCCAACGAGCTTCTCCTACACATTAATAATTAATTCATTTCTGCAAAATGAACATACCGAAATATGCGCTATTACACTAAGAAAAAAAGTCGAAATATTCAGAAACAAATGTTACTTGTGACATTTTCTTCGATACTTATTAGTTATAAAAAAATTTAGCTATGATGACGGAATATACATTTCTGTGAAATATACCTCTAAGATATACCTAAGATGGTTCATTTGCTAGAAATAAAATTTCATTTCGCCGTATTTAAATAAGAGATTTATTTTTGTGAAATAGGCCTTATATTTTACAAATAAATTTTTAAGTACTTTTTTCTCAGTGTATACAAAAGAGAATTTAATTCTTAGTGCTACAACTCTTGAGAAACTTTTTTCCAACTATCTACTCAACTCTCTTAAAAAAAATTGTTTTGCCTAAATATGTAGTTAATTTTTGTTATGGGAAAGCTAGTTAGACAGACATAAAATAATCCATTTTTTTTGTCTATTAGCGGACAAAAGTATTACTACGTAACTCTTTATTAGAATTTGTTTTTGATGAGTACTCTTTGTAGATTAAAATTAGAATTGATTTGATTATTATACCGTGTTACTGAAATTATATGCACATATCGCACTTTAATCTTTCATCTTTTCACGTTAAAAATATATCAATTTTTATTTCATTTTTCATATAATACTTTTTTTTACCAACTCGTCTGTTAATTCTTTTTTTGTTTATTGAGTTAATGTATATTTTCTTTATTCTTAAAACATCTTATCAAAAAATTTCTGAAATTATTTGGATTTCTATAAACTTAAATATAAAGTCTTTTCGACTTTCTATGATAGTTATTTGATGCTTAATATTTTTTTAATGTGTTGCTAAAAATGTCCATGTCCCATTCTGTCGTTACGTGTATAATTCAGAGGCTGATGAGTTAAAAGCGGCCAATTGTGTGGCAACTCATCGTATGAGACGAAACGCAGAATCACTTATGTAATGGCACAGTTGCCTTGCAACGAGTTGAGTAGGTCACCGTTATTCGCATATTGGTTCTACTATAGTTATACTCATAGGCATTTTCTGCATTAAGATGTCATTTAAGGATTGTCAGGTTATTAGCGTATTATTAGCCGCATATATACAGGGTGTCCCATTTTAATCTATCACCCCGATTAAAACGGTTATTTATAAATTTACAAAAAAATGTTTCAAACAAAAGTTATAGGATTTCGAGGGGGACATCTTATGATGGACACACATTTTTATCTAGGTGGAGGTGTTTCTGAAATTTTAAAGTGACCTTTGTTTTTTTAAATGGAATCAAATGAATTTCTTTATATAATATAATTCCTCTAGTTATTTGGTATATAAAAGTATTAAGGTAAGGTTATCAAAAAATCAATAGTTTGCGAGATATTTTATATTTTATTCTGATATATTTTGACATGAAATATAAAATATCTTGTAAACTATTCGTTTTTTGATAATTGTACCTTAATACTTTTATGCGTAGAATAGTGGAATGAATCAATTGATGTGAGGAAAACACATGGTTGCTTTTCAAAAAAGTATTGTATACATACATATATGATATAACTGCATATTACAAGTTCCATAATTTTAAAAAAAAAAAGTATATGTTTTCTTTACACTAACTGATTCATCCCATTATTCTGTACATAAAAATATTAAGGTATAATTATCAAAAAATGAATAGTTTACAAGATATTTTATATTTCATGTCAAAATATACCAGAATGAAATATAAAATATCTCGCAAACTATTGATTTTTTTATAACCTTACCTTAATACTTTTATATACCAAATAACTAGAGGCATTATATTATATTTAAAAAATTGTTAGATTAAAATGGTTTTGATAGATTATAAAATGGGACACCCTATATAGCCGCATGGTTCGAAAACTTGCTTTTAAAATACAGTAGGGTTTTGTTTATATTAACGTAAATATACATAATGTAATTAAAATTCGATATCATACAATGTAACTTAAATTGCTCACGTCACCATTTGTCTTGTTTAATAATTCATAGGATCCTATTGCCCTATGAATGCTCTTTATTTAGGTCAAAGTGTTAAGCTGAAGTAAAGTACTCCGAAGTTTTCCCGTCAAATTCTCATGAAAACGCTTTAGAAGTATGGAGCCATTCTCTAAGAATACATTCGAAAGATGTTCGAACTTGGTCTCAGATTTGAAAGGAGGCAGCATTTGATCATAAATATATATATACATAAATGAATGGGTTACTATTGAAATCGCAAACTTCTCAGACGTTTACTTATAAGCACTTTCTTCATTTACTTCCAAGTGTACCATAAGATGGTTTTGATTGATTGACATTTTATGAAAAGTGCAAAATGATGTTGCGGCATTTGCTTAATTAATTTGATTATAAAAATTCCCAGGTAACTATCTTTCTAAAAATTTCCTGGTAAATTCCTTTCATGAAAATGACAAGATCCTATTCCAAGATTCTCTGAACATATATTACTGAATACAATACAATCAGTTGAATTTTCGATGTTTTTTTTTTAAGATTCATTTCTACAAGTTTATAAAGATATTGTGTTCTTACAAGAATATCGGGTTTCTTCAACAGAATAGTGTCTAATTTATTTTATTTCCCTCATTCTTATTACAAAATAACAGATATTTAATTTCAGTAACTTTTTGATTGTCATCCTGTGTGTTATTAAGATCACAGTTTTAGATTATGCTTGTTTTTATTTATTATTTTATTTATTATATATCGGTTATATGTGTCAACATACATGTGTGTAAATGAAGTGAGAAGATATGTTATACATTTTTGTTAAAGTTGTGATAAGGTGATCATTGATATTGCAAAAAAAATTGTGTGCTTTGATTGACGTGCGTCTTTATATCTCTCTATGGATGAATTTCGTGGCAAAACTGCGAGGTTTGAATATTCTGGCGAACCCTTAACCGCATCGTCAGCGATGACAATGGAAACAGTGGTCATGCAAATTGCAGAAAATTTAACGGTATCCACGGACCGTTAAGCTAAGCGAATCCGTATCGGAGGCATTGCTAACGGTAGCAGATTCCAAGACAGATTCCAAAGGGATGAATTCCATCGACTCCACGGAGTGGTACTTGCCAGAATTGGAACAAGATTCTCCACGCTATTTGACGTAATCGCTAACTGCGACTTAGAGCACCCTTAGATCGCGACAATTATCATACTATTTTTGAATACTGAATAACACGATTTTTTATTTTTAATTATACATTCAAAAACTATTAACGCTGCATTTTTATTGAAAAAACTTTTTTGCATCAGTTTAACTTGTTGCATAGTGCTATATAGGACACCTATCTCTTCGTAATTTTTCTATGTTTTTACGCATTTTATAATTGTTTTGTATAACATTTTTGATACCATGTTCCTGAGACTTGTATGTATACATGAATAACATGAATAAATATGTAATTATTTAATGATAAATTATAAACAAAGTAACAATCAAAATTAGCACTTTTTTTACAAACAATTCATGCGAGAAAAAAGGTAATAAACATATCCTGAAAAACTCTACATTAATGTTTTTGAGGTCGCTGATTTCAAATCTGCATTCAAAATTTAAAAATTAAAAATGACAGGTCCAATATGGCGGTCAAAATGATTATCAAGGAAAGTGTTAAATTTTGATTTTAACGAAACTTTATATACATATGAGCGAGATAAATAGATGAATTTAAAATTGAGGCCAGAAAACCCCTTTTTAAAAGGTAAAATTACCTTTCATATGTAAAGCGGTTTTCGGTTTTTTTTTCAAAAACTATTCGAGATATCAAAAATGTTTTATACAAAAGTTTTATAATAGGCACACCTCTATTTAACTATTTCAATAACATTTAAAAAAAAATAATTATTTTCAAATATTCATAATTTTTATAATTTGGTCGTTATATTAAATCAGCCATTTTAATTTTTTAAATTTTGATTTTAAATTTGCAATCAGCGATTCCGAAACCCCCATATACTAAATTTCAGTAAAATATGTATATTCACCAGAAAAATTTGTGCTACAATGGGTTAAAGTATCTCCAACTTGCTTGAAGTTTTTATATACAAAAAGATATCAAAATTTCTAGTTTTATCCTTATTACTGTTTTTATATAACCATTTTAATTTTTTAAACAAATTAATTACTCTAAGCATCTTTTAATTCCTTCCTCTTCAGCCACTCCCAAACATCGTTTATTCGACTCACTTCTATTCTATTTAGTTTAATATAATCTTTGTGTTTAGTTTTTATAATTCTCTCTTCTCTTTATTACATTGTATTTTTACCCATATCTTTCCTCTCATTACCACAACTACATTTAGGTGACTCTATGTACTATATTCTATATAGTGACTCATTAAATCATAATAATTCACTCTTAATCTGTTTACTAAAGCTACAAAGTTTCTTACTCATTGAAGCATCTAAACCATAGATAGATACATCTTATCTTTTTTATAATAATAACTTCTAAAGAGTATTATGTTGAAGAAAATTGGTTAAAAAGTATTTATAGATTTTAAATCCAACTCCAGCATTACGCTAATTGATTGTAAAAGCACGTTTAATTTAAGGTGTAGCAGACCGAGTTTCGCACGATTGATTTGATTAATGAATGAGATTACCCCGGTTGCCTAGCCAACTTATCGTGACTCCGATGGACGATATAGGCGCCTTAATTCGCACTGTGCAGAGAGAACGTTGTATCGAATTTGCAGTTGTGTAACAAGCGAGTTTGGTTACCAAAAAATTCCACTTAATTGCAAACAATCGTCGAAGCATACATGCGTAGAGGAAAAGGTGGTGTTATGGTCCCTTGTAAGTATAATGACCCTTCTTGGGCTGCGTTCCGTAATGCGCATATGCGCACATTTATCTATAATTCATGTTACGTATACTGTCAAAAATGCGCTTTATGGAACGCAGCCTTAATATCTTCACTATTAGATGGCGAATTCTAGTGATTACTTATGGAATAATTTGTTTAGTAGAACAATTTAGTAAAAAAAGTCCACCATTACGCAGTGGCGCTAATATGTCAATACACAATGGTCGGCATTTGTTATATACATGTTTACTTTCGAGCATTTCGAAATGTTTTCAAGGTACATCTTAGCATTTAATATTATATATACTTTCTCATTTTTCTTAAACTTGGGTGTATTATCACACAAATATATATATGTACACTTGAATATTTTATTCGTTATTTAACATTTTATTCGACTATACACATTTTGAGTTATGTAAAATTAAACAATAGCATGGCATTTTGCTAATATGGCTCCCCAAGTGTGCTAGCCTAATACGCTTTCTTTTCCGATGTAAGAAAAGCATAATTTAAATATAATTCAAATTAAATTTTAAAGCTTATTCGTTTTGTAGAAAAATTGTCCTGACAATTTATATCTACTTTCTGACAAGTAACTCAGAATCTACATTAAAAATTCATGGTTTTATTCCTTGTAGTTCCTTTTAAAAATTTGTTTTATAAATATATAATTTTGTAACAAACACTGTGTTTTTTTAAACAAAACCAATTTTTTAAATCAATTTTTATGGGGGCCATATTACCACCCCTGTTACTCTTCGACCTATTATGCAGTGTCGCCACATTTTTATAATTAACATCCTAAGTAATAAATATTTCATAATTTTAAGTTAGAATCGATTGAACAACACTTTGACGAATGTAATCGTTAAGTTTTTAATTAAAAATATTAATTATTGATAAAATTATTGTACAAAATATAAATGAGGGGCCATAATACCACCTTCTCCTCTACTATTATGTTTTCTTTATAGATTTTAAATCGTTTGCCTTCAATATTCAGCTATCGATTTTATGTGTCCCACTAAACACATTCTAAATATTTGGTACGCGGAGAATTCAAACTTTGTCGAGTGTCATTTGATAATTGAGTCTCCGACTACAAGTGGATGTTCACGGTTGATTCACCCCTTCGTCATTACTTTCCGTTGCTCATTACAACATCGCTAATTATGTCGTCAACTTCTATACTATATGTGTTAAAACATCAATGAAAAAGAGAGAGAGATATTTATATTAAAGTAAAATACCAAAATAAATATTTAAAAACTGTGAAGTATATAAAGTAATAGTTATACTCAACTAATATACAGTTACATATAAAATAATCGCATTGAAATTTTAAGTGCCCGTAAAAATATTCGTTTGAATTATACTAAATATATTAAAATGCGACATTTTATGATAAATGTAATTTCTTGCAAATTTCATGCTAAATGCAAATAATGCTAAATATTTTGATAAAGGTAATGAATTAGATATTTCGTCATAAATATAACTTTTTTATATCATGATAAAATAATCTTATGAAAATATAATATAAACTTAAATTTTATCCACTGTCATAGTTAACAAGATGGTTATCGTCTTTCGTGTCAGTGTCAAATGATGGGATCGAAGGTTCGTTTGACATGGGAACAACACGCACTGTTGCTGCGCTACTTGAATGAAGTTTCATTAGATCAAACAGAATTCTAGGACACTTTTAAATATAGCGTTACAAAGCTCCTGGATGTAGGTACAATAAAAACGCAACGAGTCCATCGGAAATAAACAGTGCTTTGAACAAAACTATCTCGATAAGTTTCGTAGTTTGGATTAAAATTGCATATTAGAGACGAACGCTGTAATATACAATAATTGCATATTACATTTTGCATAATTTTTTTGAAAAGCAACTGTGTTTTCCCCACATCAGTTTGATTCATCCTATTATTCTACGCATAAAAGTATTAAGGTACAGTTATCAAAAAATGAATAGTTTACGAGATATTTTATATTTCATGTCAAAATATGTCAGAATAAAATATAAAATATCTTGTAATCTATTGATTTTTTGATAAATTTACCCGAATACTTTTATATGCCAAATAACTGGAGAAATTATATTATTTTTAAAATATCATGTAATTCCGTTTAAAAAAATAAAGTTGACCTTAACTTGACTTTGGCGACATCACTTATAGTTAAACTAATACTGCCATTAAATGCGTACTTTTAAACCTTACAATTTTTGTCTGAAACATTTTTTTCTAAAATCCATTGTTTTCGAGATATTTTGGTGTCTAACAAGTAACCTTTACCTAGTGTCACATGCCGAATTTTTTTATCTTTTGAGGTCTGACTCAGAAACCCAAAAAATGATAATTTATGCTTAAAAAAATAGCTCAATATTGTTTAGACTACTTATACAAGGTGTTCCATTTTAAATGATATAAGTATGATAAAATATCTCGCAAACAACACATTTTTGGAAAAAATGTTTCAAACGAAAGTTGCTTGGCTTCAAGGGACTCATAAGATAATGACCTTTGCTCGTCCTTGAGAGTCTCTTCCAAGGTCACGATAAAATCGCCTCAAACTTTTTCAATAAGATCATAAATACATATTTTAACGCAGGGTGATGAGCCAAATCAATTTCTATTTTAAAATTTAACGATTTTATTGAAAAAGTTTGAGGCGATCTTGTCGTGACCTTGAAAGAGACTCTTAAGGACGAGCAAAGGTCATTATCTTATGAGTCCTTGAAGCCAAGCAACTTTTGTTTGAAACATTTTTTCCAAAAATGTGTTGTTTGCGAGACATTTTATCATACCTTCTTATATCATTTATAATGTAACACCTTGTATAAGTGGTCTAAACAATATTGAGCTATTTTTTAGCATAAATTACCATTTTTGGGGTTCCTGAGCCAGACCTCAAAAGATAAAAAAAATCGGCGTGTGACATTTGGTAAAGGTTATTTGTAAGTTAAAATGGGGAGGGAACACTCTGTATATAATTTTTTATGTAAGTGATATATTATCCACAACTCCTTTCCGAGTACAATGGGGAAAAACGGTGCGACAACACAAAATACAAAAATAAATATTCTTTTTTAAGGAGAAAACGAACAATTCTCTAAAACTTACAGGTGATAACTACTGTGTCAGTTTTGCATTAAATTGCAATAGTAAAAATAAAAAACGGCTGTGATTGGCACAATATGTTCGTTAAAAATCTCTCTTTAGCGACGACATGAATTCCCTCAATATATGTGGCAAAAAACGATTTATTATTCACATTGCGAATATTTTGGACGATTTTAGTCGATATTCTATTTTCTCTTACGTCATTATTCCTTTAACGAGTGAAATATTTATCAGGAATGTAAAAAGACTCTATTCGAGTGAGCTGTATATGAAAAATATATGACTTCTGTAAAAAGATATTATCTCTAAAAGCGATGAGCTATAACACATGTGCGCATTATCGAGATTACTAATTAGAGTAATGAAAATGTATGTTTTTATGAAAACAATCTCTCTATATATCAGTAAAAAAACGAAACTAGAGTGATATGAAATACGTTTGAAACACATTTTTTATGTAAAAGCAAAAATTATGCTTTCACTTTTAATAATAAAAGATATTACGAAGATGACATTTGATATGCCCGGAAATTGTTACACAAAAATTTATTATTAAAAAGAGATATATTATCCTATTTATGATTACGTATAAGTACATGGGAAATTGCGAGTACGTTTGTTTATTGTTTGTTGTGTTCTATTTATCTGACAATGTAAATAAGGGGATCTACTGAGGCGGACATTGCGCGAAGATTATCTTTGTTTGATAAAATTTGGGATTGTTATATATTTGAGCAAGGGCATAGCCAGGATTTTATTTCGGGGAGGATTTAAAAAAAATAAAATCACAGAACAACTTTTTTAATTAAGGGAGTTGTCGAGTAAATCAAGTTGTGTCAGAATTTCTTGAAATTTTGACTATAAATTCATTATATCATTATCTACAAACAGTTAAAATTTCAGGCACCTTAACCATACAGAACTCGAGATATAAATCTTTAAAGTTTTCACTTTTAACACGTATTCTCTATACTGAGGTGCCGTGAATGTGACGTTTCGAGTTATTGTAAAAAAACGCTCTGTCAGATTTGTAAAAAAAACTAATATATGACTCAGAATGCTATTAAGAATATTATATTAAAAAATCAAAAAGTTTAGCGTCTCCGTTTTCGAGATATTGAAGGGTAAAGTTTGGGATTTTACGAAATTTCCGAGCGTGAAACGTGATAGGGGACATGAAGGGGAAAGAGA
>NJRL01000456.1:133944-146635 GCA_003063815.1 Aphaenogaster rudis
TCAACCATACGGATTGTGGTCATCTACGAGTAACAAATTGTAGTGACAAATATAAGTATTATCTCTTGCCAGTTGAGTCGTCTTACAATTTCTTACACAATATTTGATAAGTTTTAAAGTTTATAGATTTTTTTAATATTCAAGAGTTTCAAATAATTAGTATTATATTATGATTGTTGGATATTAATTTCTATTTCTATTTTTATCTTGTAAATATAACGTTTCTTAATTCCCGTTTTTAATATTTTAATATATTTTTAATACAGTAGACAGATAATAATCTGTCTTTTTTATTCATATCAATTTGTTTCTTTTGGTAAATGATGTGATTTTCTGTCTTTATAAACAAATTAATTGAAACAAAGAAAAATAAGACTTAGAAACTTTCTTAATTTAAAATATAAATATGAAATACTCTTTGAATAAGAGAAAGAATCTATGAATAGAGCGCAATGTTAACAAATAGCTAAACCGCCAGTAATATTCAAACAATAAATTCAAATTTCATCGACAACAACTGGCCAACCGTATATTTCAAATTAAAAACGGTACATACAACGTTTAACAGTATATATGTATTTTTATATTTATCTTTTCATACAAATAATCTCTATTTATAGAGATTTATATTTGTATGAAATAGTTTTAAATAGTGAAGAAGCTTCAAATTCTTATTTTAATTCGCTTTACTTTGTTTACAAAGGTAGAAAATCACAACATTTATCAAAAGAAGTTATTGTACGCGTTGACACAACTAACATAAATAATTGTATGAGTAATAAGGAATGAAAAGTATTATAAACTCTTTGCTATATACTGAGAATTTTCAATATAATAGAAAGCTCGTACAATTATTATTTTTTATTATATATTATACACTGAGATAAAAGTTTACTAAATTTCAATAAATGTTTTCTCCAATAGTCCTAATAAAGTATTCTTTTGAATTCAGTAAATATTTTATTAGGTTTAGAAAATTTGTTTCAATTGAATGAATATTTTTTTTCATTCGAAAAATATTAACTGAATTAAAAAAAATACTTTATAAGGACTATTGGAGAAAACATTTATTGAAATTTAGTAAATTTTTCTCTCAGTGTAGTATTATAGTAAGAAAGTTTATTTTCATTCTCAATACTGTATAATCTATATTTTTCATTACATCATTCATGTCAGTTGAGGTCAACATGTACAATAATTTGACAAAAATCGCAAACTCTTGCTGAATTGAAATTGAATCTTTTTGCTGTAATATTATATGTACATAGAACATTCAAAATAGCACAATTTATATTAATATAATAAATTTGTAGTTTTGTGTAAAACAATGCAACAAATACAATTACAACATATGTAAATTTATTATGACAGAATTAAGGAAATATTAGAATCGAATATCAATTATTATTGATAATAAACTGAAAATAGTATGAAATCAATAAACCTTTATAACAAAATAATGCAGCTTTTATAACAACAGTCATAGTAATGTAGTTATAATAATATTTAATATCCAAGAGTTTTAAATAATTAATATTATATTATGATTGTTGGATATTAATTTCTATTTCTATTTCTATTTCTATCATTCTAGTTATTCTGTCATAAAATTTATAACTGAACATTCAAACTGAAATAAATTTCTGAGCTAAACTTTCTGTAAATCAATTAAAGAGATATTTTATATTTATTTTTTTATAACTTATAAAAATGAAAATTATTCTTAATATTAATTCTTTTAAATCTAGCAAAAAGTTACGTAATTATACAGCTTTCAATGTGATTGTTTTTATAACATGTTTTTATTAAAAAACAGATGTTAGGATGGAAAATAATTTATAGATATTGTTGCATCTGTAAATATTGTTTAATACAAATTATGCCATCTGAAATAGCAAATTGTTTAATACAAATATATTGCATTTTACAGTAGCAGAGAAGATTATTTTCATTCTCGATATAGCGATGAGCTTCCTATCGTACTTCTTTTTATCAAATAATTCACATTGTTATGATAACTTATCTAATAATATATTAATAAATGTAATGATATTTTATTTGTATAAATTAATTGTAATTAATAATTGTGTATTATTAATAATATTATTAAATATATTATTAAATATATTATTATATATATCTAATAATATTATTAAATATATTATTATATATATCTAATAATATTATTAAATATATTATTATATATATCTAATAATATTATTAAATAAATTAACAAAACGAAGGAAAATTAAGGCTTAATATATTTCTTCATATTAAAATTTTAAAAAAGTAAAAGAAAAATACCAAATGCATGCACTAGTTTAATGTATATTGCTCACAAGAATTGTAATATATATTGCTTATGTCAAATGATAACAAAATGATATAACTATGAAATAATTATCTTTTGAGATAAAGATAAAAGAGCACCAAGTATACGTATCAATTGAATTGTACAAAACAACGATTTTTTAATACTCTATACAATTTCAAAATAGATAATCTAAAAATATTGTAGTAATATTTTGCTATACAAAAATAAATTTAAAAACATTAAAGAGCATTAAAAACATTAAAAACATACTGATTTTAAGCACAAATATTAATATAAGAAATATGTTACAATCTTATTGCATAAATCTATTTTTTTCTAAAAATAGTAATCATATCCCAAAGTTGTACCTACTAAAACAAAATTTATACACTGTACTATGTAATTCTTTTATTACTATGCTTTAATATATTAAAATATTATATTTAAAAAAATATGACATAATTCTGTAACATAATTGTAAAACCAAGCATTTTAAGAAAAATAGATTATGTTCCAGGATATATTCCCACAAGAAATTTTTGAAAATGTGAACAACCAGATGTATTCCAATAAAGTAAAAGGTTTAACCAAAGAGAATAAATAATAATACAAAATAAAAAATGTTATCAAAATAAAAGATATTTAACGCAAAAAACTTGACACTTAAAGCTTAAAATATCCAAAGTAATCAAAATATTTCTTTGATTTAATTTAAATTTTAATTAATGATTTCGCCTTATATAAATTTGACATTTTATAATTTCATCAAAATCTTGCTACTTTCCACAAGTGACAATATATTTATTTCAAATTTAATGTATCTTAAACAGAAAGTACGATGAGATAAATTAAACGGCGTGACTGTTATTTTATTCTTGCAGTTTATTAGTAGTATGCAACTCATTGTCAGATATGATCACAATAAACCGATAGCAGCATAGGATAGATAAGATATTAAAGATAACAGATAAGACATTAAAGTGTTAAAAACGAAGCTCATTATTCATGCTATGCATGCGCCAATATGAGCTGGCATTCAATTTGGAAATTGCTATCCAATAAACACACTGACGTTTGAAGATCTATACACACTTCATTGTATTAAGTTATCCGTGCAAATCGTGCACAATTACGTTGAAGTTGTACGTAAACGCAAAAAAAATTATTGCCATGATTTCATCATTTCTAATCTGAAATAAAAAATTCAAGAATTTTTATAATCAGGAAACACGTTTCTAGAGCCATCGAAAATCATTAAAATTAATTTACATTTTAAAAATGGTGACTATTTAAACAAAAATTTCGATGTTTCGATTACATTTTTCAACTTTAGATTGTCATAAAAAATAGAAATATTTAAGATATCATTATAATTTTGGTAAGAGTTATAAAGGAACTTATGTTGAGTAAGCCTGTAAAATTGGAAGATAATCAGTCAATTAGTTTTTGAGATATTATGGCAACTAGTTTAAAAAACATAAATTCGACAAAATCGCATTTTAAATTTTGAATGTAATTTTCATAGTAATAAAAATAAAATTTTGCTACTTATTCCTAATCGGTGATTTCTGGATACGTTCTTTTGTTTATAAAACTCCTGTTTCGATGATTCTTCTGAACTCCGAGTCTTACCATTTTCGACACGTCAAAGAAAGAAAACGCACTTCTTCAAGCAGTCGACTTTATTCTGGTCCCTTTTGGACACAAATGAATGGTACTCTAGCCCTATTTTAATGATCATCGCACATTATATTTAAATAAAATAGATTTGAATCCTTTGTTGAAAATACAAATTGCTAGACATGAAGATATTTCGATTGATGTTTTCCCCGAATAGAAGTGCTTCGGAGAAAAAATCCAAATTAAAAGATTTAGACTTTTCTTTATTATTCTGGGTATTTGCACCCAAGCACCTTTCTAATAGTTTATATGATGTCACATCATTATAAATATGTTTTATTGTTGCCAATACTTCGTCGGAAAGCAGAGGCCCTATTGTTATGATGCTACATCAGATCACTTTTCTACGCACGTTTGGTTTTAAACTGCTATAACTATGATAATATCAAAAATTTTTCAAAAATCCTTTCGGGAAAATTTTCTAGAAATATCATAAAAAATAAAAAATTTTTTAATTCGATTTTTTTACCTTAAATAAGATGGATTCCGTTAAATGGATCCATAGATGGTTGTCGCAAGGTGAAGAATCAAGAATATTTAACGCCGAACGCTTTACAGGGAAGTGACTTTAAAGGTGCTCACTCGATTGCATGGAAATAATTTCTAATGCGGATAACAAATACTTTTTCATCTTAACACAAAATTTTTATTCTTTCTAAAAAAATAGTTAACAAAAAGGAAAATTAATGAGATTTAGTCATATAGATTATTCAGAAAGAAAACATGCGATCAATCTACGAATTATGCATGAGAAGTATGTTATTCAAGCCTTATTGTTAGCTTTACTATTTACATCGTTGTTGACAAGGTCGATTTAAAAAAAATAAAATTACAGAACAACTCATAACTTTGTTAATTAAATAAGATAACAATATTAAACTAGAAGCATGCGTCTATAAGGTTTTTAGATAATCTGTCGAGTACCTCCTCTGTGTTAATCAAAGAAGTCTAATTTTTGTGAATCATTTGTGTCAAACCGTTAAGCCTTACTTCACTCATTGTATTCCTAAGGTAGGTTTTAAGAATTCTTAATTTCCATTAATAATAACCATTAATAAAAACCATGTCATTTCTCTCTCGGTTTTCAACCTTTCATTTTCATATTTTCATATTTGATTCCAAAATTTCAGGGGGGATTTATCCCCCTAATCCCCTCCCCTGGCCTCTACTGTTGCTGCAATGTCTCATTTGCGAACATGTTTGCACGCACGCACGCAAACGCTCTCTCCCTCCCCCTCCCTCCTTCCCCTTCTCTCTCTCTTTCTTATGTAATTCTCTTGAATGATGTCATAAAGCTGCAACGAGCCATTTAACAAACAACTCTATCTCCGTACGAATAGTTATGTACGAGAACTCCAAGCGAGTAGATAGCTTCGACTTGATACACATTCAACATATTGCATTGGATTATAATCTAAAAGTGGCTCACAAAACTGCAAACATAGTAATATTATCATAAAGTTCCACGGCACTGGTATTTAACTTTATCTTGAACGAGAAAGGAGTAATAAATTGTTCCGATTAAACGCCTCGTCATGGAATACTGGACGTTAGCCTTATCAATATTAGCCGGCGTACTCGCCATTTATTATTACTCATCCCGTAAAGATTCGAACGTGTTTCGGCAACATGGAATTCCACATATGAAGAAGTATTCGTTGTTAGAAATAATTTGGAGAACTTTTGTGCGTCCAAAAAGCATCGCCGATAACGTTAAAGAAATATACGACGTGCATTCCGATGCTAAGTACGTTGGTGCTTTTACTTTTATGAAACCGATCGTGGTGATCCGTGATCCTGAACTGATCAAGTCTGTCGCTATCAAAAATTTCGACGCCTTTGAAGATCATCTTTTCATCGGTGACGAAAATCAGGATCCGCTTTTCGGTAGAAATCTGATCGCCCTTCGCGGCGACAAGTGGCGCGACGTTAGAGCGCTTATGAGTCCCGCTTTCACAGCTAGCAAAATGAAGACGATGTTCCAGTTGATATCCGAGTGCGCTGTGAATTTTTCAGAGTACCTAATGAATGTACCATCAGACAAACGCGTTATGGAAATGAGGGACATATTCACGAGATACGCTAACGATGTGATCGCTACGTGCGCCTTCGGTATTAACGTGGATTCGATGAGGAATCCAGATAACGAATTTTACGCTTTCGGCAAAAAAGCGACGAACTTCGACATGATTTCTCTTCTAAAAATTTTGATGTATCAGCACACGCCAGCGCTTATACGTCTGTTAAATCTGAAGATAATCGATGACCGTACTCATGCATTCTTTGTAAATTTAGTAGCTGACACTATAAAGATCAGAGAAGAGAAAGGTATTACTCGTCCAGACGTGCTCCAGCTACTAATGGATAGCAGAAGTAAAAGAGATCCCGGGAGAAAACTGAGTATTGTGAACATGACGTCGCAGGTATTCATTTTTTTCGTTGCTGGTTTCGACAGCAGCTCGACACTGATGAGCTTCGCGGCACACGAAATTGCTGTCAATCCAAATATTCAAGAAAAGCTGCAAAATGAGATCGACAAGGTTGTGAAAGATACAAATGGCCAACCATCTTACGAGGCAATCAACGAAATGAAGTATCTGAATGCTGTTATCAATGAAACCCTTAGGAAGTATCCGGTACAAACAATGACAGATAGATTATGCGTGAAAGATTTCGAGTTGCCCGCTGCGCTGCCAGATGCAAAGCCGTATCTTGTAAAAGAAGGACAAATGGTTTGGATCCCGATATACGGATTTCAACACGATCCTAAATATTTTCCAGAGCCGGATAAGTTTATGCCTGAGAGATTCCTCCATGAAGGTAAAGGAGATTGGTGTAATCTCAACGCTTATTATCCATTTGGATTAGGCCCGAGGATGTGCATCGGCAATAGATTCGCGTTACTGGAGACAAGGACTTTGCTATTTCATCTTCTGGCTCGTTGCCAGTTAAAGCCGTGCGAGAAGACTTCGACATCTGTAAAACTTCAAAAGGGCGGTTTTTTAATGAGGATTGAAGGCGGTTTCTGGTTGAGCATTGTACCGAGAGAGAACGGACATCCTACGATTATAGACACAAACTAAGCTTGTTGGTTTCAGATCCCAAAATAAGAATACAAAGTAAGAACAAAAACGCAATTAAACAATAGAAATATTATAAGTTTTATATTACATGTGAAATATAAGAGTCTACGAATATAAAGAATATAAAAAAATCATGACATATTTTATGTTACATTACAATATAGACAATATATGTTAAGCAATATTATTATAACATATACGTTATATAAACATATATATATATATATATATGAGCGAAAACGCCAAATCGGGACCTCGTTTTAGATTCGACTATCGCGGATCTTTTTGCAATCCACTCAGCTTGTACTCCACTTGGAAAAATAAGTCCCCAAATTTTTTGACATTTTTTTCTTACTTATTTTTGCTACAATTCTATGGGGTATTTTAGAATTTTTTTGTTTTTTAATTCATTTTTTTTCAGTACTTTGCTGCGCTAAAAAATTCTTTGAAAAATGGTTTTTTATATTAAAAAAAACTTAGCTTTTCCAAAAAATATTGATTTTTCTTTAAGATTATTTAAAGCCATTAAAATTAAGTTTTAAGTTTAAAAAGCAGTTATTTTGCCGTTGCCCAAATTTTAAGAATTTTTTTTCGGAAAGCTGAAAAAATTTTACATAAAATATGTGAAATTTAAGTTGGGATCTCTGTAAAAACTCGCGAAATAAATAAAAAAGTGAAAATTCTGAATAAATAAATAGACTCACATATGAAATATGTACGATTAAACGGAATTTTCACTTTTTTCGAGGAAATTCTTTGGTGTAGTAAACGTTAAACGTTAATCAATTAACGTTTGTTGCTTCGAGAGGACATGTCACATGGAGATCGTGAAGTGTCACTACACCAAAGAATTTCCTCGAATCTAATTCTGTTTTACTCGTTTTCATTTGTGACGCACATAAATATTTTTAGACTCTGACGTAGTTTGGGCACAATGTCAACTAAAGATTTTGTTGTGCATTCCTACTTGATGTAAGCGATATGAATCTCACTTGATAAGGACCAAAACCCAAGGTCAAAACGTCGTGAATTTTTATTCAATAAAGAAGCAAATTGTGTCGAAGAAATCATCTTTTAAGAATCTTTCATCTATTCTTTTGCCAGAGACAAACGATTAGCCATGGTCAAGGTCATTAGGAATAGACAATCTAATGTAATTTCGTAATTTTCTATTAAACTGCTGTTACTGATATGAATCACGCGTTACGTATCAATAATAAAAAGTATAATAACTCATGTGGCAAATATACTTGAAAATGTTAAGTAGTAACTGACGAGTCCAATGTACTTTATTTTATTCAAAGTAAATAATATTCGACAACAACTGGCTAAATAGATTAATTAGAAATATTCTTACTACGTTAGCGACCACGGGTATTGGTTCATTTAACGAGCAGAATTTTAATAATTTTTGATGCTAATAAGCATCTGTAAGATCTTCCCTCCCCAATTTCTTTACAGTTTTCGGAGAAGAGAAGATCTTATAGATGCTTATTAGCATCAAAAATTATTAAAATTCTGCTCGTTAAATGAACCAAAACCCGTGGTCGCTAACGTAGTAAGAATATTTCTAATTAATCTATTTAGCCAGTTGTTGTCGAATATTATTTACTTTGAATGTTATCTATTTACTGGCGGAAGACTATACGTTATTTGTACTTTATTTTAGTTATAAAAGATTATCATTTCATTAACCACGATACTTGTGATGATAAATGTGATACATGATACTCGTTAACTTCACTTACGTAAGCGATGACGAATCGGATACTATATTAGAAAAACTGAGCCAGTGTGGTCAGCTTTCGATGCGTGAAATTTTACCTTGATATCATGTTTGTTATTAGCAGCAT
Source organism: Aphaenogaster rudis (assembly GCA_003063815.1). Taxonomy (NCBI): domain Eukaryota; kingdom Metazoa; phylum Arthropoda; class Insecta; order Hymenoptera; family Formicidae; genus Aphaenogaster; species Aphaenogaster rudis. Next base: position 142,875 of record NJRL01000456.1, read on the forward strand.
AAATGAAAATAATCAAGAAACGAACTGGTTACGAAAACGTGCAAGAACTGATTCTAATTTCGATAAAACTATAATAATGTATACTAGTTTAATAGAAAAGCGATGATAGCAGTATATTATATATCAACATGATATATATAATTACTTTGTCAATGATAATAGGCGTCCTACACTTTTATTATTTCCTCTTCAAAGATCTGAATTATTAAAGAAATAGTAAATAGTAAAAATAGTATTATAATGATTCGCGATTCCTAGCTTAATAAATACATGGCGTTAAAACACTTCGATGTATTTCTAGATCATCGCAGTTTCGTAGACGAGAATAAAGATCCATTGTTCGGCAAAAATCTTTTCTCTATTCAGAGAATGACGAAGAAAGATGACGTCATATATAATCTTTATTGTGAGTTCAGCCTTCATATCTAGCAAAATGAAAAACATGTTTAAGCTAATGCCGATTTCGGAAATGTCAATTAAGAAACAGTCACCTAAAGCGTACGTCAATTTTTTTCTTATTACTAAATATAAACGACATCTAATGATAAAGATATGAAATAAATGAGCAATGAGAAATGTAGACAGAAAATTCCTATATTACATTTTATTTTGTGCTATAAACATTTAAAAAAATCAGATACAATGAATGCAATTTTTGATTAATTTATATAAATAATAATAATTTAACAAATAATATTAAGAATAAGACCGATGATATTAAACAAATATAAATATGAAAGAAAGACAATATCGTATGCGAGAAATATCACCACATGCCTCGATGGTCGAATTGGTAGGACGCCCGCACGGATTGAAGGGAGATCCAGGTTCGAATCCTGGTTGAGGTGTTATTTTTGGTGCTAATTAGCATCAAAATTATTAAGTTGCTTGTCAATTTAACATGTGAATTAATTCCGGCTTCATGTAAGGATTGTGTTTCAAGACCGACAAATTTGCGGCGCGCTATTCGCATGAGTAGGAAAATTCACAAAATAATTATTATTAGGCACCAAGATCCGCCGCGACCGATATTGTCTTTCTTTCATATTTATATTTGTTTAATAATTTAACAATGCAGTTTTATTCTGCACTTCTCTATGTTTTTATAAATATAGATCTTAAGTAGTAATTTTTTATCAACTCTCTCCTATTTAGCACAATTGCCACCGGAACAAAAGATAATGCAAATGAAGGACGCTTTTACTAGGTATATAAATGTTACTTACGATTCTGGAATCAGTGTTAATTCCATGAAAAACATGAAGAACGAATTCTATATATACAGCAAGGAGGTGATCGCTTTTAACACTATTGCCTTAATAAAGTTATATATATATCTAGAAGCTTGCCTTCTTGATTGGAATAATTAATAAACATAAAATTCGTTCTTGAGAAAATAGCTAATTTCTTTCGAAATCTCATAAGAACTATCATAAAAACCAGTGATGATAATAGTATCGTTCATCTACTGGCACATTACGATCTAAAAACGTCAGTACCATTTAAGATCACTAAGGACGGTTTCAATATGAAGCTTAAGGATGGTTTCTAAGTTAAAGGTAAAACCAAGGAAAAATATACATCATACTTTTGTTACATAGCTAATCTTGTTAATATAACGAATCAGATGTAAGAAAATTTTAATAATTTTTTATGACTTCTTGAAAATGTGAAAATAAAAGACGTTTTAATATAGAAAAATAATTCCTACTATTTTATTAATTATATCCGAAGATAACATTGATTTAAAAGAACATAATTTTTTATTCGTAAAATTGTTTAAGTTTTCCAAAATATGTAATGTACAACAATTAAAAAATTGATATTGAAACATATTTCTGGTATAACAATATGAAATACCGTTCGCAAAAACAAAAGTTCGTCCGAAAAAAATGTAATTATACGTTTTTATACAACATAATATTATTTAATTTTAGATGAAATAAAAAATAATGAAACGAAAATAAACACAAACAAGATGTTTCTTTCTTAATTAATCCAGCAAGAAAATGTTTATATTGCAGCAAGTTAAAAAAAATAACAATATTCTTGAATTAGAAATATATTTCTGACATATTAAACATAGTTATTTTCTCTTTTATACGTTTCTCAGAAAACACGAAAGAAAAGAGTATGAAAGAAATTAATGGTTAGAATAACATTTCTTATGTCGCGTTCTTATTGTCGATTATATTATAACACAAATTATTTTTGTTCGTGATGTAGATATCTATATAATTATTGTAACCGCATTTATTATGTAACTTGTTACCTAATTATTTTTACTTTTCTTACTGTGTTCTCGTACGATTTTTGTAAGAAATATTTTCCTAATTTCTTGCATTGGGATAAGATGTATTATGCAAGCAAGAACGTTATAAAAATAGACAAATAATTATGATAAAAAATAAAATCTAATTATATTTAAAACTATAAAAATACTGCATGGAAAAAATGACGTTAAAATAAAGAATTATGAAGATTAGTTAATTATAGAACATCACAAAATATTGTTTAAACTATTTTTTGGTCTGTCTGTAGGTAATGTGTTTATATAACATAAAATACACATCTTTGAATGTAATATACTGTTTATTATTGTTCATTGAATCAACATATGGAAATATAACTTGGCATATTACATTGTACTGCTGAACAGGCTTCTCCACGCATATAAAAGAAGGACTACTTATCATAGTGGCAGTTGACTATTACAGTTTGACATGTAATGTCGTATTGGTTCCATTTTAATAACATCGCACTAATATTTGAATAACAGTATTGCTTTTACTTTCTTTCACAAATTCAGTTTATAATCGCGTGAACAGTTATCAATATGATATACGTCATTATTTTGTCAGGCACTCTGAGACTCTATTACTTTCTCTTCAAAAATATGATTTTTTTTTTAAAAAACATAAATACCGTATGCAAAGCCTTTACCATTGCTGGAAAACATGGGACCAATGCTCCTCAGTCGCCAATCCGTAGCTGAACTCGTAACATCGACGTTACAATTTACATCCTGACGTCAAAATACATCATACATGGTTTAATTAAACCACTCATAGTGATACGCGATCCCGATACTTATTAAAACTATAAAACATTTTGACATGTTCATGAATCATCATCATTTCATCCATGAAACTCAGGATCCATTTTTTTGTCAAGAATCTCATCCTTAGAACATATATATATGGAAGCGGAATGCCCATTATTCTCGAAAGAGAAACATGTCCGGAGGAAGTGAGAAAGAAAATCATAGTTGCCTCTCGCTCACGGCTTAATGGCGCGCCTGCGCACTTTCGAGCAGTAAGACGTGAGAGAGAGGCAACTACGACGAGCAATAAGATGTGAGAGAGAAGCAACTACGATTTTCTTATTCACTTCCTCCGGACACTTTTCAGTCTGCTATTCCGCTTCCATATATATATGTTCTAAAATCTCATCGCTCTTCGCGGTGAGAAATGGCGGGAGATGCAATCTATATTGAGTCCGGCCTTCACGTCTAGTGAAATAAAAAATATGTTCAAGTTGATGTCGGATTGCGGTATCGACTTTAGCAATTACTTGGCGCAATTGTCACTGGAGAATAGGATAATGAAAATGAAAGAGGTCTTTACAAGGTATACAAATGACGTAATCGCTACTTATGCTTTTGGCGTCAGCGTAGATTCCATGAGAACTCCGAAGAAAGAATTTTATGTATCCTTTCTAAAAAAAGGCATGTTAAATCGATACTCGCATCTCTCGAAGTC
>NJRL01000457.1:49880-71597 GCA_003063815.1 Aphaenogaster rudis
TAAAAGATGTACCGACGCCTATGCGTGCTCGTTCAAAACGTTCAGCTGAAAATATTGCCGCGGTTCGTGAAAGTGTGACTGAAAGTCCGAGAATATCAATTCTTCCATCGCTCCATGACTAAAATTGTAATTTGTAATGACCTACAGATGACAGATATCCAACACAAGCATCGAGTGTTGCCGCATTTCAAACAAAACCTAAAAACATCCGGTAGCTCTTATTAGAAAACCTTATATTTTACAGGTATTTTTCGAAGAAAGACTGTTTCTCTATTGATATAAAAAATATATTTACATCGTTCTTTACCGCTACTAGCTCTTTTAATATATTTCAAATTTAATAGATATTCCTTCAAATTCTTTACATTAAAATTAATTTCACTCTCTTTAGAAAGGACCAAAACCCATGGTTGAAAAACGTCGCGATTCGCGATATATTAATTTAAATTAAAAATTGGCCAGTTGAATCAAAATAAATCTCTTCTGTGATATTCCTTCGTTGAAAATATGATATTTGGTAAACTAAGATTTATTCTCTAATTGTTACATGTGCAATATGTCCGTTTATGTGTCTATCACGAGCTGTATTGGACTATTGGTACAAGGATTGCAATTTGTCAGGTTATTGATCCACCTACATTCAGGACACACGGCGATACATATATGGAGGATAATCTGTAACGATTCCCACGGTCTTCAGGATACCTCATACACGCGAACATCCACGCCTCTTGGCTCGACACGCCACCTTTTCAAGGCGTTTCTGAGCTATCGGCCGACGCAGGGCGCATCGGCGGCTCTCGTGAGAGTTCTTCGAGAGGAAGAACCGTATTCTCGCGTGGAATCTGATTGCGCTACGTTTTAAATATCGCATTCTTCACGGCTCCGTTTCTTCGGCCCGCCCTCGATCGGATTCGCGATACGTCTTGATTTCGCGCCGCACCTCGCTACGCGATTCTCGTTAGCGCATCAGCACGCGATAAACGCGGCTCGCAATTAATTATATTTCGCCAGGCGAATAGTGCCCGCGGTCCGAAAAAACGCTGACGGGTTTCGCGAGGGAACGTTTGCAAGCGACGGAATTATACGGACGTCTGCCGTTGCGTGTTGCGTGAGGTTTGCGATGTAAATGAGATCGCGACGAACGTTCACCGCGAGACAATGCAAAAAATCTCGCGACATTTACGCCCTTCCGCTCATCAACGCTTTTTATTAATTGTCGCGAGAATATGCGAGAATTTTGTTGAAAAGTCAAAAATTCTGAAATTGAAAATTCGTATATATTTTTAAAAATCTTGAGACTCGAATTAATATGTAAAGATACTTAAGATCTATTTTACATTTTATATTTTCTTTTTTCTTAATTAATGTATTTTTTATCCGTTTCAGTTACATAAAAGAATCTCTTCTGAATTTTACTGATCTAAAAATATGAATAGCTGATCTTCAATAATCAGAATTGTGCGATTCTTTCGATTTTTATCTACGTTCTTATAACTTCTTCCTGCTCAACGTCACCTGCGTAATATGTTGCCGATCTTCCGGCAGATTCTTTTTGAAGCATCGTGTAGAAGATCGTGATGCGCGAGAAACCCGGCAGATTATTCGACTCGGCCTCCTTCGTCCAGCTTTTTTTTTCTCTCTCCATTCAAAGAGACTTCATTGTCGAGTTTGACGCATCCTGCGTTATATAGAGCAGGTGCGCGGTTTACCTGCCGCGGGCGGTACTGCTTTTTCATTTTCTCTACTTTGCTGCCTTCGCGTTCTGCGATCATCGTATCTCGGCTCGTTTCGTTTTCTCCTGCAGAATCTTCCTTACCGCAGCAAAGTGGAAATTAATACCGCGTATAAATAAACGTTTACATTTCGTGAATACATCTCGGATTATCGTTACTGTGCAGCAGCGCAAACGAGAATCGTTTCAATTTACCGCAGAATCTCGTAGCACATCTGAATGAAAAATAAATTTCCTATTCAGTTTAAAAACTCTCGGTCTTTACACTGAGAAAAAAATTTGTTGATAAAACAAAATATTTAGTCCGATACGTTCAACTAAAAACATTCAGTTGGTTTAACTGGACATTGGTTGAATTAAAAAGGGTACAGTTCATTCACGTCAACCATCAAAATTTTTTAATCAAGAATTAGTTAATTCAACTAATGTTCAGTTAAACCAACTAATGTTTTAGTTGAACGTATCGGACTAAATATTTTGTTTTTTCAACAAATTTTTTTTCTCAGTGTAGATATATTTATTCTCAATTTAGCAAAAAATTTGATCTTTTAGCGATTGAAGGTATCGTTGTCTTGCAAAATTATTTCATATTCATTTTAAAGTTACAAAAATTGCATCAATTGCATAAAATTATTATATCATTATAATTATATCATTTTTTTATGAAGAACGATTTTAGAGAAATGTCACAAAGTCATAAATTCTCTTTTCGATAATTTATTAGAGAACCGTTTAGAATAATGTTATCAGCGCATTTTATAATCGCATAGCAAAGTTAGAACACTCCAAAAGGGGCTTTAAACTATTATTTTCTAGGAATGAGGTCAAAACTTCACACATACTGATATTATCGCGGAGTTATGTAATGGTGACCGTGGTCGATAAACCTCTCGGGAAGTAATCTAACTCTTCTTACTACTTCCTGCGACCTTTATAAACGTTTTGTTCGGTTTTTCCTGGGGGAAACTGTCCGGAATCCGTATTTATTTGAGCTGGTCCGGACCACCAGCAACGGCGCGATTGTTCAAAATGGACGCTAAAGGACTTGCTTCTACCTCTCTCATCCTCTTTATCCTCCTCGGAGAGAATAATAGGAAGGAATAAATTACGGACAGAGAGATGGCGTAATTTATCTCGGTTGCATTTTGTAGGAGTCTTGATCGTTGTTTTTATCCCGATGATTCAAACGCACCTTCGAGGCATGATTCATTTTTATCCATAGCGCATCGCGAAATATTATTTCTGATTTTAGTGACATCCAGGATATATAAAAATGATTTGTTGAGTAAAAAATAAAATACAAATAAAATTTATTCAATAAAAAAAACAAAATTAAATGCTAGTAAAAACATAAAGCATAAAACTTTTAAGATATGAAACTAATAAAACTTGAAAAACATGTATAATGTATAAATATTAATAAACTATAAAATTAATATCATGCATGTAAGAAGCAATCCGTATTTGAATGATTGAAATATTTTGCACATATTCCTCTTAGTTTCATTATTTAGCTGGACGTTTAAATCGAACCAATTTGGGTGTAAAAGAATTTTTGTATCTGAAGATCAATTAATCAAATCAGAGATAATTTGACTATAACATGATGGATCACATGACGAATCATCGTCCCACGGCCATAGCGGCGATAGGTCGTGGGTCAAATGACGAAACATTCGTCAGATGTGGGTGAAACTAATTCGGCCTTCGCGAGTCGAATCAGGAAGTACTCGTGTTCCGCAACCCGCATTAAATCAAGGATCTTCATAGAAATTCAATAATCATTGTTTCCTCTCACAATGCTCGTTTCAGTCGGAACGAAATGGATATATATAAAATCCATTACCCGTATGACTCATAACTATCATGTGCGACATCCTGGAAGGGATATAAAGTTTCGAATCGCTGCAACCTCTATTTATTCCGCTTCCTTAATTATTACGATCAAACGTATTAACGTGTAACAGAAATAATAAAAAAAGTCAACGCCCTGCAGAAACAATTCATTCTTTAATTTACGTAATTCGATATCACTAAAACGCTTCAGTTCTTTCAAGAATGACCAATATTATTGAAATTCAATATCAGTCTAGTCGAGGACGTTGCGACTTCCTGTGTAAAGCGAGTCCAGGAAAGTTCCGCGCAATCGAGAAATTGTAAAATTTAATTTTCCGATATTTCTGCACCCGCGGGAGAGGGAAAGACAGTAGGAAAACAATATTTTCTCGTTGGCGGAACGAGCCGACGTGAATTCCATCAACGAGCGACGTTGCAGCAGATTCCGGGCTTCCACCCTCTAGGTAGAATCTAATCTTTCGTAGACAGGGGCGATCATACACGTTGCGCGACGTCGGAGGGTTGTAACACCCTCCGGTTTAAAATCTCGTAAGAGAGGAAAACGAAGATCCGAGGGAACTCACGTCTGGTTTAATTGCCCGCTCGTCCTCGTCGAGTCCCAACATCTGCTACAGCGTCGCTGCAAATCTTTGATTAGCATAAACTAAGTTGAGCAATAACGAGCTCTCGGCGGATTATTAACAGTTGTTGGCATATTTTACGTTACCTGAGGCATATATATAAATAGCATATGCGAAAGCTTTGAATTTTAACGAGAATATAATTGATGGCTATTGATAACAAAATGACTCGTTTATGGTAATTTTATTTTATCTCTCTCTTATTAATATTAATTTCTACTTTTTATCAAGATAATTCAAATGACAAGTTACAAAAATAACTTAATGCTAATTTACTACTAGTTTGAGTAAAAGATCTTGAAAATGAAAACTAATTGCGCGCACTAATTTTAATTCTATACGTGTCTATATAATAATAATTTAATTAACTAATTTAATTAACTATCAAGAATAAATTTTGGATCAAAACGTTGCGCTATTAAAATTATTTATTCTTGATACCACAGTGACAAGATAATAGCTAACTCAATTTGAATACTTAATTGAGCATGTTTCAGTTCTCATTTTATTAGCAGGTACCCTTCTCCTTGTGAAGTAATTTTATTACATCATTCTCTTCACGCGGCGGTTAAGTTAATCCACTTGCCTCGTCTGTATGCTTACTTGGAGGTGCTTTAAGTCATCGTTGTTACAACTGCATTCTGCGCGTAGGATTTCCAAGCGGAATGTTCGTGCCAGGCATGTTCGCGCCCTGCTCTTTCCTTCCTCTTTCCACGGCGCGCTTTTCTTCTTCTCGCGCTTCTATTTGACTCCCCTAGTTATACTTTGAAGTCGCCGTCTCGAGGTTTGTCGTGGAAACCAGTTTATTGCCACACGCACGCGTCGCGTATCTCTTCTTGCGAACAATATTTCCACATGCAAGTTACGTTTGTGAGATCTCGTGCTTTTTCAGTGCAACCGTGTACCGAGATTATTATTATGTTTCCGTCTAAATTTGTTTTACAAATTTAAAATAAATTTGTCATTCAAAATTCGATCGTAAATCAAAGCAAAAAGAAGGAAACTGAGCAATTTTAATGTACATATATAATACTACATTGAATTGCATAACATTTTATAATACTATTTGTATAAATTTAGCATTAGAAATTATTATATTTAATTAGATATTTTATTTATCACATTTTTTGGCTCAATATCATGCTCTATATTTTCTATACATTTAGAATTAAAATTATGAAATACGCATTGTTATTTTAAATATTGTCTATCGATATTATAATACCAATTTAACCACTGTGTTTAGTACAAAATGTCAGATTTTATATTCCTCCAAGATGTATCCATAATATCGATCCACGCTTGGATAAATATCGCTTTTGAAATTATCTAATCTTATCACTAACGTATATGTCCCAAGATCAATCGCGTCGCATACAGTCTGATACTTGATGGCTCACGCTTCCACCCGATTCGATATCTTCAATATATTTTATTCATGTTACTCTTTGTTACTTTCATTTGTTTGTTTAATTTATAATTTTCAAAAAAATTGAAATAACACGTGTAAATTGAGAATTTGAATTCAAAAGTATGCAACTCTAAAAGACAATCAGAATTAAGTTGAACATACTTTCGATTTAGAATTCTTGCAAACCACGACATTACATATCTATTATTATATAATTTTTTTTCTTTTTAAATATAATGGACTCAATTTACTGAGAAAAAGTATTTTTTGTCTTGAAAAATTTCAAGTACGAATAGCTCATACTAGAAGTATGAGCTACTCATACTTGAAGCAACTACTCATACAAAAAAGTTATAGGCAAAAAATAAAAAGGCTAAAGATTTATTTCTCTTTCCTGAACAGTTGTAATTTTGTAGCGTAATTTGAAATCTTGATTCTCAATTCTATTTCGAGACAGTAGGATGTGGTAATTGTAGGAGAAAATTCTTTAACGTTTTCGATGACCGTTTAACGGCAAAGATTGGAAATCTAAAAGCGTCTGGAGCAGTTCTTTAAATGTCCTGAGAAAGCTCGACCGACATAAGAGTCGTGGGAAGGCTTTCCGTAGGACGTAATTTCGGCCGAGTGCCCTTGCGGATTGCCTCGGAAAGAGGCAACGAATGTTGCCATTCTGGCCGGTTGCCTGATCCGTTTGGATAGCGTATCGAATGGTCGACGAACATAAAAGGATGAGAAATTGAAATCTTCTCTTTCCTTCCGCAGTAAGAGAACAGTGCGACGCGAAAGAAAGATCTCCGACAACTCGCTAGGGGCAATTTGTCGTTCATTAACGCACGCGATGCACTACTTCTCTGTACTGTTTTATGATCTGCGTTTCTGGCATCTTCTGGAGAATAGCTTCATTTATTTTCTACGACAGTTAGTCAGTATTATGTTACATCATTTAAGTTTATGGGAAGCAAACTGATCAGAGTTTATTTTAAATTCTCATGCACGGAGAGGGATACAAACTGAACCGTGTATTTACTTATTGACTTTCTCTGAACAGTCGGTTTCCCGTGCCGACCGGGCGACGAAACGAGCGAGAATAATTTCTCGCGGAAATCAGCTACGAGGGGCGAGCGGGCGGACGAAGGGGGAGTAGATTAACCCCGGGGACCACGTGTACACACCCTTACGGTTACTGTTGACTCAGGCTGCTCACCCGGGCAGGATGGTCGGTCGTAATTCGTGCAAGGGTCGATTCATATTATACGGCGCAGCGAGATACGACCGACCGTATTCGTGAACGCGATAGTTTCTCTAATGTCTTTCTTGGTTTTGACAGTTATCGTAGAATAGACTGTGCGGCGATATTGATTATTTGGAAGCACGATAGCTATCTTAGCATCGAAGATATCTTGCGGCTGTAGATAATTCCGAGTCTAATTCGTGGTTAAATTATTATCAAGCGTAAATAATGGCTAATAAATTATAAGTTCGAAACTGGCTTTAAATTCGTTTTGGAGCGACTCGTACATATTTTATTTATTTATCTGCTTTTTGATTGTACTTTAATCTATTTAATATTTTATTACCATTGTCTTTACAATCGTAATATTTCTTTAACATTTAACGATTGAAACATTCCACTTACAATTTTATAGAGATAAAATAACTTGGGTTTCGCCAAATTCGAACAATCAACCGTATCGGTGCGACAACAATTTAGGACGTGAGTCTACACGTTGCCGGCACTTTTATCATCTGACTCTTTCTCCTTCTCTCTTCGTGGTGCTATCTCGATAAATTACTGCCGGCCGTCCCGACGTTAAAGAATTATTATGTGTTTACGCCCCTACGTGGAGGTGCGGTGCGTAGGATCATTTGAGATATCTTTTCGCCGTGAATAATACACGTGACGCATTTGCGAGTTGATGCAAAAGCGCGTCTGTTAATTCTATCATCAAAAGGCAAGATAAAAATTCTCGGCGGTAAAAATAACATTGAATCAAATTTCAATCAAATTGATTTTTTATCACTGCCCAGGCGAATTCAGAAAATAATCTAAATATGCATCTTATTATTTAGTTGAATGTGAACACCATCGACGTGCCAGCTGCACGTGTCACATGAGCGACTTTAAATGAACAGATTTAATACTTGACGCATGACATAGGATGGACAATGTTCGAGATCCGCACTAGAGATCGGCCCTCGCCGGAGATTGGCGCGCGCGAAATTCTCGGTCACGCGAGAGGATGAAAGTCGATATTTTTTTGTATTATACACCGTCGATCGTTCTCGCTTTATCGATTAAATTGATCTTATCGAAGCGAGTAACCATAACCGTAGCCGCAGGTTAATATCTTCTCGTCGGCGGCGCAAGTTTCCTGACGCCTAGAGCTCCCCTCGCCGGTTACCGATGGTGCGTCGCGTCGTTTCGTTAATATTCGAGACCACGAGGTGTGCGTCGTCGGCAGAAAAGAATCTGATCGATATCGAGCGTGAATGCGGCGCGCGCGCGACTGATTGGAATATTAATGAAGGGAATGCGCGTGAAAGAACGAGGATTATCCGTGGAACTTCAGCGAACTCTTGTCCGCAGCATAATCGATCGATTCATATATAATTTTCACGACTGCACACGTATTTCAATTTTATTGTTGCAAAGTAAAAACGTACATAGTACAAATTTTTCAGTACCTACACTGCAAATCCAAGCGTGTTATTTTAGCTGAAGCTCTTCTTACACATTTCTCGCAGTTTTAAATTATGTCATTTAACACGATTGAACATATTAACTTTTAATTTAATACAATTAAACGCGTTAAATGACGTAACCTAAAACAGCAAGAAACATGTAAAAAGAACTTCAGTCAAATGTGTCATTTCTAGATGTTTATGCGTGTAAAAATAACACGCTTGGATTTGCAGTGTAGGAATCGTATTTTTACTCTTCTATATTCTTTGGAGCATATTGAAGCTCATCAATATTAGAATAACTTTCTATTTCGTAGCAAGTAATAAAACTTGTTCTCACCTTATTTTAAATTTCTCCTCGCTCTCCCTTCTCTCCCTCTCTCTTTCTCTCTCTCCTATGTTTCTTATATAATTAATTTTACTAATGCATTCTATTCTATTTTATATTATAGGATATTTAAAATATATTATCTTCTTACTAAACTTCTATAAGATGATAATGGGGTACATTCATAATTATAATTCTACAAATCATATTGCAAAATATAGTTACAGCGACGTATAATTTCATAACACTTCACATCACTATCAATGACTCATGAATCATCGGGAAATGACAGTTCGCTGTTACAAAATAAAATTTCAATAGTTAATATGTGGCGGCCGCGAGAAATAACGATCTTGTCGGTAGCAGTCGTGGACCTACCAACAAGTTCCCGCAGCATGTACAATACATACGTATGTATATTATATACATACTGGCCGTAAAATCTCAAAAGTCTTTCGCCGACTTACATATATACGGTCCGGCTCAACAGTTGGACGCTTACCAGCTGCAATCTCTTTCTCTCCTCGCCGTCTCGAAAGTATTTATTGCCGCGCGTATGACCAATGTACTCTACGCTGCTTCGCGAGTGCTAACCTGGATTCTGGATCTGTTATTTACTACTCGCGAATATCGCGTCGAAAAATATATGGTCGAATCGCGGCGTCGTTAATCTCTTCCAGGCGGCATTCCTCGATCGACGTTTCACAGAATAGTGATGCTCCACAAATACTCTTTCAGTATTCCGCGAGATATTTTCTCTCTCACCGAAAAATATATTTTTCTCTATAAAAAGTTAATGCCCCATTTTTCGAATTTCGACGTAACTGATAGTGTTTTGGCTTCTCTCAAGATTTCAGATTCTCCCGGAACACCGATCTCCGCCTCGCGATATTCTGTCACGTTTGTAAATTCAAATATCGTGAATGCTACATCGAGATCGCTTATAGTTCCGGTCAATTAAATTTTATCCATTACGTGTGCACTGCTAAATGTGTAATGATCCGTTTCCATCATTCTGCGTCGCGAATTTTCCCGTCATGCGAATTGTTATTATGCAATGGCATTTAAATTAATCGGACCACGATATCATATATTTGCTTTGTAATGATTTCATTGTTACTGTTTATAATATGGACATTTGGGTTCATAAATTCTACCATGTACGTACACATCCGCTAAATTTTTAAATTATCAGTTTCGAAAAAAGATTACTATTTTAATTAGTTGATATTAAATTCGATCTTTTTTAAAATTTTCTTTCAGTCTTTTATAATTATTGCATGTAATTTAATTATGTGAATACGATATATTATATCGCATCAAAATTTTTTACTATTGTATTTATATTTTCTGGATTTTTATTTTCTATCGGTGCGACTAATAGAAAAAATTTTCACCTAATTACATTTGGAATAGAATTTTCCATCAAAATTTTTTACTATTGTGTATGTATTTTCTATTTTTATTTTCTATCGGTGCGACGAATAGAAAAAAATTTCACGTAATTACATTTAGAATAGAATTTAATTTTTTAAAAATATCTTTGTTGGTGCTCGTAGTTAAAATTGTATTCGTCTTGTTTTGAGTAACGAGAGGGTAACGCTCCTTTGACACTTGTTTGATAATGCTTTATTCAGGGTATGGAAAGTTACTTTTTTAAAATAACTAGTTACCGTTACTCGTTACCGAGTCAAAAAAGTAACTCGTTACCGTTACCGTTACTTAAAAAGTAACGATTCGTTACGTTTTTTGTTACTTTTTTTATGCTAAAACGAGACTAAATAAACAGACTAATGGCCATTTCTACCAATGCAGATTAACTTTAATCTCAGTTTAATTCACTCTTCATCTTTTTCTAGTTCTAAGAATTAGAAAAAGATAAAGAGTAAGTTAAACTGAGATTAAAGTTAATCTGCATTGGTAGAAATGGCCATAAGTAAAAAATTTACAGACTAAATAAAAAATTTACTTTTGTAAATTTAATATACAAAAATTTACTTTTGTAAATTTTATTGCTTTTATTATATTAATAAAAGCAATAAAATTTTTTAATTTAAATTCAAAAAACCAGCGTTAAAAAATTTAAGGAGAAAATTTTTTAACGCTCAAAATGTAATTTAAAAATTTTGATTTTTATTAAATTTATAAATAAAGCCAATTTATACTTATTTTGTACTTTCAACTTTATGTTTAAAAATTTTAATACAATAATTTTAAATTTAAAATTGTTCTTAATATGTATAAAATTACAAAGATGATTTGGATCTAGGATATAAGATTATCTGAATAATCTCGATCTGAATATAGGATTATCTGAATAACATATGAAACTACAAGGATTATGCAAGATTACCAAAGTAACGATAAAAGTAATTGTTAAATTCGTTACCGTTACTGAAAAAATGTAACTACGTTACCGTTACAGTAACAAAAATTGAAAAGTAACGCCGTTACCAGTCCGTTACCAAAAAAAGTAACGGTAACGGCGTTACAAGTAACGCGTTACTTCCCAACCCTGGCTTTATTATTGTTATACTAGATTACTATTATGCTTAGACAACGTCCTACCTGTCAAATGTTAGAAGCCAACTGGGTATATATTATGAATTATTCGAAATACGATTCCGTTCGGAATGATAGTCACTTGTCTTATACTTATCCTTGTCTTTTCCTTGTCGTTTCTTTATCTTTGTCCTTTATTTTTCGAAATCATTCTGAATGGAATCGTTTCCGAATAGGATCTCATTTCACTCATACGATTGTCTCGTTAGAATAGCGCTATAGTCGAAATCCCAACAATCTTTTTTACGACTTCCGAATAATTCCAAGATATGTTTACCGCGCCATAGAAATCGCGGAATAAAATAAAATCGTGATGTGCAATATATGTTTGAGAAAGAATTTCGAACTCTCGTTATTCTCGCCTACGATGGAATTCTATTAAATTATCTGTCGATACACTCGGATGTCCCACGACACGCTTCCGATTTCACGATTCGTCGATCTTGCCAGAAGCGCGAGGGTTCGATTAACCGGAAATTCTATCGGAGCTAAATCGTATAGTGAATATCTATCCGTCCTTTACCATGGAATACCTGTGGTTTGTTTAATTTTGGTTAGTTTGCGGCCTGACTTAATCATTTAACGAGTACTCAGTTATTTATGCACGTTATGCAAGTTATATTCGGTTTCATGAAAGATTTTCTAGAGAGAGATCACCAACTTGATGTTTTCCCGAAACTTTCACTGTCAGTCCTTCTTGTCTCTTTTTTATTTAATTTAATAACGTGCACATTTTAATGCCATTTCATTATGCCATGTTTTTATCGAGCTCAATATTCTGGAGAATGTTAATAACAATATACATGGTACAAATTTGTAAGAATTTCTATTTACATTAACATAGAAACATAGCACAAACACACAAGCTTACTTTATTAAAAATTTTGCATTTATTATAACACACTTACATGATCCTTTCAAGGCAAACTTCTTATTTACATAACAAGATATAATCTTCATGAAAAAGATTTTTTGAAAATTTATTATTTATTAAAAATTTTATATATTTTGCTATAAATTATGATAACTAAATCATGGAATTAAAATTTTAAAAATCTATTTAGAATTGGATCACGTAATTAACTGTGAGCAAAGGAGTGGATTTTGTGCTCCATTGTGAGAACCAAAGTAACCGAAAACAAATGTCTGCGGATTAATTATTACTATCCAGCTAATGCGCTTCCATGACATGTCTCATTACTGCTCGAAACTCGCGTTTCCCAACACGGCTGCCCTACGGAAAATTATGAATGAGTCTAATACGTCTGTCCGGAAGAATGATGTTCCTGTAAGTGCGTCATTCAAGTTACTAATGGCGCATTTGTTCTCTCGACGAGGTTTCCCCGAAGATTTGAAAGAAACAACGGCAACGAGGCAGGCCTCTTGCACTTTGAAACCGGAGACATCCAGGCATAGAGAAGTGCATTAGCTCGGTTATCAACGGTCGCCGCCGTGGTCCTCGTGACCGCAAGATGAGGACCGGGACCCTCTTCACGGAAACTTCCGGAATTCTGTACAGGCCACTCGGTTGTTTCTATCTTGAAGCTTCTTCGTGCGGGTAAGATGCGCGCAATCTCAAAGTAACGAATCACGTACGGAAACTTCTCGTAAAAGGTACGCGCGCCACTTGAGGACTCTTGAGACGCCGCTTCTCCGCCGCGATCCCGTTCCAAAATGCGTGTAAAAAAGGTACGTGTAAACCGTACCGGTTTTTCTTATCGCTGAGCAATTAAGTGCAATCTTCTTCTCTACACTGCGTAAATATTAATGCTTCGAGAATAATTAATGCATAAATAATGTGTCGCATGTGTTAATACAGGCGTCCCCATTGCAAAAACATGTGTAAAGACTTTCGACAGTATTAAACATCAGCTCTTACGCTTCTCCACGGAGAAAATTTTATATTAAAAATTACTATGTATTTATTTTATTTTACTATGTTTTCTATAGAAAAACATAGTAAAAATTTTTATAATTCCAGCAATGGTCCACGGCTACTGCCATACATAGTAATTTTTAATATAAAATTTTCTCCGTGTCGGCCAATGAACGAGCAAATGGGATGTTAATGGGATGTTATGTATAATGTTTATTAAATAAATTATCAAACATGTAGATCTCAGCGAAAAAGAGTTGGAGTCAGTAGGTAAAGTGGTCGCATGTGTTGTCAAATTATGTGGAAATAAAGTCGAAGTATAAAACTAGTCAAAGTGTAAAACCCGATTGTGGAAAAGTAGTTCTATAATATAAAGTAAAAAAAACTTGAGAATATTGTCTTGTCCGAACAATAAAAATTAAGAAATAAAGAAATTATTATTATTTTAATTTAATTTAACATTAAATTTAATTATTTTAATTTAACATTGGGATCTTTGTAGTTTCAATTTGAGAATTTCAAAATACTGGTTAATACTTAAGGTACACACAAATATTACGACAGTAAGTGATTGCGATAATTCTAAGTTATCCTGTATATCTATTTTTAGCGATGCTGTATTTAAGCATGTCGAGTTTCCTATTTATTATTTATCGTTACATATGCGTATAGTATCGATATCGGGAGATTAAGAACGTAAGACAAAGTCGATACAAGTCGTTTAGCACCGTATTGAGTTACCGAAGGAATGCGGGCGAGCAGAAACAGGATAAAAACGGCTCACCCTGAGAGGAGAGAGCAGAGAGAACAGAGAGAGAGAGAGAGAGAGAGATCAAAGGAGATAAAAAGTCGACGGAAACGGCACGGAATCGATACGGCAATGGCGCGTCATCGCCATATGAGGACCACGGCGGGACCACTGCAACGATTTTTATGAATGCAATCCCTATGCTCCTTCGGAGGACGTGACAGCCGATAGGCAGTGTCAGACCTGTCCGCCGCGGCAGTGCGATTTTAATGGAACATCTATCTTGATTTTACACACGACGCCTCTCGATCGACGCTTCGACGACATTCGAGCGTCTCTGCGAAATATCACCGGATCCCTCATTCGCTCGCCGATGCACATTTAGATTACGATATTGGAGTGTCCTTACAGCGATCGGTGCAATCGGCTGAACCGTGAAAGAGAAATTAGAACGTACGCTCTTGCGAATATTATTTTCTTCATCGGCTATTTATTTGTTTAATAGAAATGAACGACGATTGTCATATTAGTTATATTATTTAAATATTTAGATATTTGTATAAAATAATCCGGCGAATGAGAAGAATCGCGTTCCCTTCTTTTAACATTGGACACAGTCGCAAAAAGAATGTGCAAAAATCGCTCGAGGTCGTACGCTTATTCAGCATTCACGGACTGTACGAAGGGTTAAAATAATACCCGTGCATATGTCGTACCCGCGCATTATACCGGTGCATTCGTACAGGATTCCCATGCATTTTAACGACTCCCGCGATCTTTATGCGAATGAATGCCGGGCGCCATCGATAATTTGAGGGTGGACTGGGTGCTCGCGCGCAAACAAAAGGTAACGCGGAATATGCATCCGGCAGGTATGCATCCGCGTGGGGTTTCCATTTCCTACTTGGTTATTTGCGAATGTCATCGATCGTTCAACGGGATGCATTTGATATACGTGACGGAATGAAAATGCGACGGGGGACCGCGAATATTTGCCGTCGCGTCGCAATTGCACTTCTATCGAAAAAAAAAGGATTCCATTCCACCTTGTATTGGATTGCATAGTACATGCATACATTTAGTAAACAGATACTGTTTATAATGGCATGTCATTCTTGTAAAATGAAGGGGGCATTGATATGGGAAAATCTGAGTTCGACATATAAAAACGAGGGGGCAAACCATTGTGTGGAATTTTTAGAAAAGAATTAAAATATATAATATAAGTTAAAAAAGGATAATAATATAGAGTTTTGTAGGATCAAGATACTATAGCACAAATTTTAATGGACATTACTCGAACAGAACGTGATGTATAAGTTTTTGATCGGTAATTTAGAGCAGTTTTAAAATAATAATTAAACACTTATTCTACGGGATTAGATAACATAATATATTATACTTACTTCTTGACTTTATATCATATTTATTTGCCCCAGACGAAGCAACGAGTTCTTTGGATCTTTTTCTGAGGATTTAAACACCGGTTTAGCCAAGCCAAACCCTTAAAAGTGCTTACGAAACATATTATTCTTGATGTCAAGGATTTGTATTTCTTTTTCTGTTTCTTTTGTCCACGTGCGAGTCAAGCCGTGCAAAATCCGCGACGAAAAGACGACAATGCGTGTAACACAAGGCACACCTGGGTGGTCGTAGGAGCTCTTGAGAGACCTTTAAAACAACCTGCTTACACAGGACACTGCGAGTTTCCTGTAAAGTACAATGTTTCTCAAAGGTTTATCAGGTCAGACACTAGGTCAGATATCTTTGGGATTTCATTCATTTTCTACTGAAAGGATAAAAAGTAGACAAAAAAAATAGAAAGATGAAGTGGCTAAAGGTAGATGAATGGGCAATATAAAAAAATTTTTGGATGTTAATTATTTTTTTCTAAAGCGCATTTTGACCATTCTAGCAACCTTTCTCATCTCCAGAATCGATTGTATCTTCAATATTATTTTCAATATTGCTATTATTACAAAATTTTGATTTTCTGTAAAAATTGATGATTAAAATCTTCTTTCGTGATAGATCTTAAATATATCATGCAGGATGAATTCTTTTTATAGCGATATAGAATTTCAATGTCCTATATTGCTATTTAATACTCTATTGACATTTTTAATATCTCGATTCTATAAATTGAGCTGAAGTAAAATTGCAGGTAAAATTAGTGCACAAGATTCGTGTGAGAATTAATCTCATAGTATCGCGCGAAAAATGAAGCAGAGGAAGTTGATCATATGTGGCATGCATTTAATATAAGTCAATATACATGAAAGGACAAGGTTGGTTGATACTATCCGCTCTTACCACGTGCGAGCCAAATGTTCCGTCCTGCCACTCACTGGTGCTCAACCTTTAGTCTCTAGGGTCAGTTGTCATTCGTGATTCCGTATCTCCGCTGTGAGAAATCTGATAGTCGGAAACGTGACGGTGGAACGTTGATGGCGACACGTGTTACGCGGAGTTAAACAAATGGAAAGCGTACAGATTCGCGTATTTCCACGGAAATCAGATGAAAAGAGAATTAAACTTGCGAGCGTTTAATTTCTGGTTTGATATCATTGGAACGAGTCGCGCAAACTGTAATTAGTGACGTAATTTGCGACAGATATATGCAGAATTTATATGCCTTCTACATTGTATAATTACTCGCGTATGCATCAAGTTATTTTATGAATCTAAATTAAACTTCAGGCATTTTAATCTTTTTCGGAATTATTTCTTGCGTAGCGTATCATTAAATCATATATCTGTTGCAAATACATTCGTTTCGAGCATTAAATATAATTGGCATTGCTGCTTAGCTTTTCTAGAAAATTTGTAATCACTATTATTGTCGCGATATGTGTATGTATGTGCAGATCGACGAGTGTACGCTTGCATCCGTTTTAGATGCGTAGCATCCCTTCTTAATCGCGATAGGAACAAGCAAAAGGACCGACGACACTCCACGCGGCCCTTTGCAAATTGATTTGGGTGCAGAAACTGGTCTCGTAAACTCGAGCCGGGCGTTTCAGAGACCGGATGCTCTTAATGATCGGCAATTTCAGCTTACGTTACGTGAGAAAGCAAGTTTCGGTCGGTCTCGTGTGCGTGTGCTCGCGAGCGATCAACATCGACTAGCGTATTTATACATCGCGATTGGTCGATAAAAATTTGTATTTGTCACAAGAAATTACATAATTCAGAAATCAAGATTCACAACTTGATTTCTCGTAATATCATTTAAATATCACGAAATCAGAGACAGTTAAAAAGATTTAATTAAAAACTTTATATTTTTGTATGAATATATAATATTTGAGCAATAATTTCTCACTTTCTAATAATTTCTCACGCTCTCTATTTTTGTGTGGGAAGCCCTGAACAGCTACCATAAAACTGTAGGACATATATCGCGAGAAAACGATTGAAGGTTTGTTTTCTTTCGTTAGAGACGTCCAGGACATTCGCGTCAGGTTCGTCTTAATGTACCTGTCGATATATCGTAATGAAATTTCATCGCTCATCTTGCGAGACACCTCTCGAGAGACTTATTTGCCCATGAATATTTACACATCGGGAGATATTCCCGGCGATTTGTAATTCAATCGTGACGAAAGATCTCTTGGGGAGAAAGCGCAGCTTTCTGGAAGATGCATTTCTCGAAGCATTCAGTTTATCGCCATTATTGCTGCAGCATTCAGAGTACACAAAAACCAGATTTTTGAAAGATCAGAGGTACACGATGATTTTGAATAAGTCTGTAAAATTAGTGTAGATATCTAACTATTCATTCGTTCAATTGTTTATTCTCTTTTGTATTTATTATTTTACAATTAAATTATTTTTTATACAAATATACAGGGTGTCCCATGACTCGAGGTCCATACATTAAAGGCGTGTTATTAAAGTTATTTAGAGTTGAAATTGTTTAATAAACATATATCCGTAAATGCTTCCTTACAGAACTACAACCATTGAAAGTTGATGTGAATATTTGAAAAAGGAAAGAAGAAGGACATTTAATTTAACTTGTTTATTTACAAATGTATTGCAAATTCTGTTCAAAATTATCTCCTGCAGATTCAATACAAAGTCTTGCCCTGCGTAAAAGTGATCTAACAGCTCGCTCCACCATGCCAGGAGAATTTCTTATTAATTAATAAGACAATTATTAATAAACATATTAATAAGCAATAAGACAAGAATTAATAAAACAATACCAGACTGACAGAAAATGTTTCAAATATTCACATCAACTTTCAATGGTTGTAGTTCTGTTAGGAAGCATTTACGGACATATGTTTATTAAACAATTTCAACTCTAAATGACTTCAATAACACGCCCTTAATGTATGGACCTCGAGTCATGGGACACCCTGTATATTAGTACATATTAAATTTATTTTCAATACAATTAGTTTATCAATATATGCACATTTTTTAATTCTATGTGTTATTGATGAGCATTAATATAGCTTCAAGTTAAAATATTTCTAATATCGATTAATAATAATCTAATAATAGGCACACACATATGTATGTATATACATACATAGCAGTAGCGATAATATGTCGCCAGTTAAAAATTAATTTACGAAACTACCACAATACTATTTCGTACGCAAATCAAGTATCAAGATGATAATTTACGTGAAACAAAACGACGCTGTTAAATATTTCATTCTCTCGAACGCGATGAGAGCGCATTTCCCTCTCGCGTTCCGTGCACCCTCGTTTAAAAAGTGGGCACGAATCGGGACACTTCAGAGTAAGGATCTCGGTCTTTTAATGCCACGCGAGTATAGGGGGAACAAGCGAGCGCGGATAAAGCGGAAAGGGCTCCCGATTATCCATTCGTCCTGAAGGCCTTCACGTTTTCGGCATCGGCCGACCTACCTCCTCTATCGTCCTGCCTCCTCGCAGGATGCACGTGTGAGGTGCACCTATGCATATTTATGAGGTATCAGTGGCCGTTGAACGAATTGGAGGCTGGGGCACCTAATCACGTCCGATGCATACGTGGCGTGATTCTTAACGCTCGTTTGTGCCACGATATGGGAAAACGCTAACAACATTGTTTTATGCAAATTTCCCTTCTGTTGGAAACAGTTCTAACCGTCTTAGAATTATTTCCTTCGTGGGAAGATTACAAAGAGATTCGTTGCATTATTACTTTGTATCATAATTTATCAAAATTTGCATTAAATTTAAAGCACACAGCGTTTATCTCACATCGTTTCATGCACATGCTTTCCCCAGATACAGTGTGTCTTGAATAAAAGGTTCAAGATTTCTGAAGGAAAGAGGACATCCAAGACGCCCTGTATATTATAAATTGACCAAATAACTGTGCATTTGCCGATGAATTAGAATGGCACATAATTTAAATGTTAAATGATACTATTAATTTCGAGCTTTGTCATCTCGATGATTGTACGCTCGTCGTTGCGAAGAAATTGCGACGAGTCATTCAAGACCGCAAGACGCGCGACGGCCCTCGCACGTCCACGTCATAAATTTAGATTACACGATGATTTATGCGTGACGCCCCGTCTACGGCTGTATCGATCACGGCGCAGTAGTAACCTCGTTAAACGCTTTCGCAGCGACTGCAATTATTGGCGGGCACGGCCCGCTCTTTCATTATCGACGAAAAGTGGCGCCGGTCGAGTCCGAGGTCTCTCTCTAGACTGCATCTCCAAACTTTACACAAGTCGATAATTGCATCTCCAAGCGAATCTCGACTGTAGAATCTATCTTGAGAGTTCGAAGCGTCTGTAATAGCATTTAGCGGATTATCGTTGCTAATACTCCACAGGTTGTACCGTTTATTTTATAACGCGTGCGATACTTCGAAAAGTTCGCGACGTCAAGTTTATGAATGTAATTGTAGCGTGATAATAATATTTATATACTTTGCAGCGTATTCATTTCGCAGATAAATAGCGTATTCATCCCGCAGGTAAATAGCGCAATTCTATTGGCTCGTTAATGACATAATCTACAACCGTTCTGTTTAATGGTATTACAAGTGTTAAATTATATTAAACATAATTAGAATATTTAGAGGTAAAACATACATTTTGATGAAATTATGACTATGGTGACGTATGCCGATTAAAATTACGCTGGTTAGCAGCGTTGACGATGAGTCATCGAAGACGTCAAGAATGCAGCGCAAGCGGAGGCTGCAAGGAAGAAGAAAAGACGAAGAAACGACGAAGCTTCGAGATGAAATTAATTGCCGCTTCCGGCCGCCGACTTCCGCCTAAAACATCAGTCATAATGTTTTAGTAGTCGCTTGTCATCATTTCGTGCAACTCCGCCAATCTTAGATCTCTCATAAAATGACGTGTTAGTCATGGTCAATGAATTGTTAATTAAGAACACGTGCTTCTATTGCGTAACCGACGGCTTCCAAGTAAATCGGTATCGCGTACCCTGTTTAGTTTTAACCGCTCTTTACGATTCGGATCTATTAAAGACGTTCTACGAACCGCGTATCTTCTTTTAATTTCAGGTCAATTTTACTTAATATTTTTTAAATAGAATTAGGTACAATTATTTATATAAAAACGCCTTTATATTTTGTATATTTAATGCGATATGCTTATGATTTAATCGGTCTTGAAAATTGTTTTCAATTGATTGTTTAAAGAAATTTTCTGAAGTCAATATCAGGATTTTCTGGAAAATCTGCATTTTACTCGATACAATTTTTATTCTCGCAGTATATTAAACACAAAAATTCTACGTCCTTTCGTAGTTCTTATCACCGGGCAGGAACAAAGAGTCTATTTGCACGACATCGGCGGAAGAATGACTACAAGACTGTGATTTTTCCAGCTCGCCCACCCTCACAAAGGAGACTTTGTCTCTCACGGCGAGATACTCCAAATAAATATAGCCCGAAGAATCAGATGTCGGTGCCTGTTGGCACCTTGCAAGTCCCATATCTCTCGCACGAGATAACGTTCCTACCTCGTAATTTCGGAGCCAATATATAAGAACCTATATTTCGAGTTTCTTGTATAACTTTCTATCTGCAAATTTTTCAAGCAAATTTGGAGTTAAATTTAGCGAGGATTTAAATATCTTCTCCAGCAACTTATTAATATTTAACTTTGAACTTTCTCTAATCTTCAGATTAAAAGTCCATTAAAATTCAGCGTAAAGTAAAGTTTTATTATCTGTTTTCACATTGCTTAAGCCCCAAGATTTTAATCCTCTTTTAACCGAAATATTGGCGCCCCGACATTTTCGTTAACTCTCTGCGAGAGACATACGCTTATTATTGAATCTATACGCAAATTATTCTTGAGGATTAAATAGAAACTTAATTTTGAGACCGTAGTCTTCAAATTTATGATTATGGATCTAGCATGACGATTAAGCATGCGACGCCATTTTTCTGCCTTCAGATTCTAATATAGCGATTTTGAAAATGATTAGGAATTTCGTTTAAATGAAATTGTTAGAAATATTTTTCTGCTTCAACCAAACCGCTTCAGGAATTTGTGCACGAAGAGAAACGTGGCCTATCTGGTGCCTGGTTTATCACTCCTTGTACCTGATATGCTTACAATCGCGATGTGCTCTCGGGTTACTCGCAATCACGCACACTCGGTCCACCTGAACACGACGAACGGGGACTCGGTAAAAAGCACAAGCCGATCTTAGTGGAGTACGCAGAGTACCGTTCCTCTTTTTCTCCTCGGCATCTCACGTAGTCCAACGCGTGCAAGCTGTAACGATGCTGATTACGCTTGCATCACGTGCCGATAAAACATCGATCATTAGACACGTACATAGCTTTTCTCTGCTGAATCATAAAATTAATAATTTAATTTTGTATTTTGTGTTTTGTATTTAACATAAAATTAAATTATTAATTTAGTATTTAATTT
>NJRL01000457.1:124801-145834 GCA_003063815.1 Aphaenogaster rudis
TGCAATAAAACTTCTCCAACACGTCACATACTGTAGTTATAATATGCCAAAATTCACTAAAATAGCCCTTTTTGCAACTTTAACTGCAATTAACTCAAAATTGTGACGTGATAGAGCAATTTGGCCAGCGGCATTGTTTTTTGCGACCCAAAATCTATAAGAATCACCTACTCTGCTGATCCCAGTTGATTTTCACAAATTTCTTTCCTGTGTTATCAGATTTGTATTAATCAACGATATATTAATTTTATACACATATAATCATTTAATTTGGAGAATAATTTGAATGGATGATAATTTAGGCTTTCATGTTTGAGTTACTTCAATTAAAATTAAACTCGCAGTCAGTGGTTAGCCGTTGCGGATAGAGCGAGCGAACCACGACGAAAAATGCCCATACTGCGAACGGACGCAGGTGGTGAAAACACAAAACGCAGAACTCTGATAATTAATCTGGATATAATTAATTGCCTTGCTGTTTTCGATTACGCAGGTTGTGACGCCGCAGAAGTGTGGGGATGTCTACCTGTACGATCTCCCGGCAAGTCGGGGAAGTCCCGCGCCACCCTCCAGACACGATTCACCCCTCAACTCGACGAACAATGAGCATTCGCACAATACGGGTACGTATTATTCACAAACTAAACATTCCGCCTATAACCGAATGGCCGTCGTGATAAAGCCGTCTGCTAAAGCTTATTCAGTAACTGAGATATTGATTAACTTCGCGTCTACCATGTTGATAGTTTTCGAAGTAATTAATAGCCACTAATTTTTAGTCAATATTATGATGGGATACAGATTTCAGTTTTGAAGTTAATTTACAAGTTTTTATCAGTTTTAAATCAATCTTTTTACGTTATATTATATCCTGCTTCGATTTAAATTATCAAAATTGGTGTCTCAATATCTACATTGAATTATCAAAATTGAGTCAGTTTTTATTATTCCAGCTTCTAAAAGATATTTTATTCTTTTGCAAAATAGTATTAATATATTATTTTAATATAATAGTAGTTTTAAGAAAGAAAAATATATATATACTATAAGGTAATACAGAGTTTTATGTAAAACATATGTTTATAATAAAGGACCTTCTTTGTGGATCTTATATCGATGAAATAACTTATCGCCCTTATTAAACGTTATTCTTTATATATTATCACAGTTTATTATTATATAAACAAATATAAACTTCAATGTATTCAGTCATAAGGATTTCAAAGGACTTGTAAAAATCTCACGTGGCGAAACATTTCGCATTAGCTATAGAAGTCAACTCATGCAGTTGAGCACTCGGAAGGCACCTGATCCAGGAAATCCCTCAAGTTTTGTTAACTTCCACCTGCGCAGGACGATACACGAGCAACAACGCGCGGAGCAACAATGCCGTCGACAACGGGGGTGGCGACGTGAACAACGAGTGTTACGACGTACCGCCGCGCGCGATCCCGGTGATCTCCTCGCCGGCGAGCAGCCCGAGCCCGGCCCCGTCGTGCTACGATATCCCAAGGCCGCCGACATCCTGCACGCCCAACTCAAATTGCTCCGGCGGCTCCGGCATTACGCCGCTGGATTGCTACGACGTGCCGCGGCCCTTGCAGCCCCTCACGCCCAGCAGCTCGGCCTCCAGCCTCACCAACGACGGCTCCCTCAGCGGATCGAACAGGTACATCCGCTCGCATTTTCGCGATGCGTCGCGTTATTCGGGCCGGGAGATTCCCCGGGCGACGGCACGTTATGGTAAACTCCGCCGGATGTACGTTCCTGGAGGGGTATGTTCCAGAGATCCCGAGAATCTCTTGAAACTTTATGCGTCCGGGAAGTTTCCCGCGTGAAATAAATTATGGAACTGAATAGAGTTTCAAGAGTCCTGCATAGGATGATTTAGAGGGTATTGCGAGATGCGTCTGAAATGCCTCAGGAATCCAAGGTATCAAGATTGCGATCCCGCTTGTGGAAATTTTGGCAACGCCATCAGCGATAAATTTAAAAAGTTTTCAATGTAAAATTTGGCTTCTCGTTTTCGCCGCGTGCATAACGATTCCTGGATTCCAGATCGAGTCTGGCCGCTCCGGATTACGATGTACCCCGACCGCGTCTTCCAGCGTCCTCATTGCCGTCCCGACACAACACCCCCATACCGAAGACCCCGACCCCACCGCCACCCTCGCAACAGATTTACGATGTACCAGTCAGCAAGGAGCTGCCGTTGGAGCTGGACTCCGCCCTGGAAGGTTTGCAGAGGTTGCAGAGCGAGGCGTCCGCCGCGATAGCGAGGCTACTGGGGTTTGTGAGCCCCGGTTGGAGAACGCCGCAGCGATTGGACGCCACCCTCATGGACCTGAGGCTGGCTGCTCTCAGGCTCAGAACGTCTCTTCACGATCTAGCCGAATTCGCGGAAGGTGAAGAAATAAAGTTTAATATCTTTAATATATAAACGCAGTTGAAGCTATAGTGAAAGTTATTTTTGCTATCTCACGAAATGAAATATAATCACTTTTTTGTCATTTGATAATTTTTCTAATTTTCATTTTTTACAATATTAATATAATTATATAAAATATAATTCAAATCTTCATAGAAGAAAATTTTATTACAAAAATATATGAGAAATAATATTTATAATAATTTTTCGGAATGGGATGGGGAGGGGAAATTTTAAAAATGCTTGTTAGCATCAGTATCATTGTGATATTACTTTTCTGGTTTCAAGAGCTGCGTTTCAAGTCCGAAAGTAACGGCACGTAGTTTAAAAGAACTAGAAAAATCACACATAAAATATTAATGAGCCCTAAGATCTGCTATGACCGTATTTGGCCTGTTCTCGATTTTAATTGAATAATATTTATATTTGCTACTGATATATTATATCGCAAATCGAAGACACAGTCGCAAATAAAGATAAGATTAAAGCCCACTTTAGAGATTTCAAGACAGAATTCTATTTATAATTTTATATGCCATATATTTTTTATACATGTGTATATTTTAATATATATTTTATATACAAGTGTATTTTGATTCCTTAAATGTTTTTTGTATTGCACAACATATAAAATTATAAATAAAATTCGATCTTGAACTCTCTGATACGAAATTACGAATCATCATCTAAAAAGTGAGTTTAATATATTCTTATATTTTTTTGGCGACTCTTCGAATTCACGATGATCCACCTCATCTTTTAATAAACACTAGAACATAGGATAGATTGCTGTAGAAATTGGAAGAACATTGTGTTCTGCGCGCAGGTACGCTGGGCAATGCGGGCAAAGCGCCAGATAAGGGCCTGGCCACGAAATTACGGCCGCTAGTGAAGGCGCTTCGTGATTCTGACAAGCTCGTACAGGAAGCCGCTACCGAATTGGACACGCTGGAATGGGACGCGAGTAAACTCTGTCGTGGCGGTGGTGATACACCGACACCTACTAACGGACCCCCGTCCTCGTTACTATTACCTGTGCAGACAGATCCCCTTGATCAGTTGATCGCGTGCGCTCGGGCACTCACGGAAGACGTTCGTCAGGTTGCTAGTTTCATTCAAGTAAGTACTAAGTATCTTTTGCAGCCGTAAGATTTTATATATTTGTTACGAATAATGACTTCCGATCTCTGTAACAATGGACTAATCAAATCATCGCAATGTCCCTGAAGAGAAAGATAGGGTGCATTAATTTCAAATGATGAATTAACATAAATATGGAATAATCGCTTTTAAAATTTCTTTCATTTTTTCTTCTGCCCATTTATATTTTTAATCGATATCATTTTGCTATGTAATTATATTCCTCGAATATGCAGAAAAAAAATCTTGAATTTAAGTAAGGAATTAATTTTTTAATTTCCGATTTGTCTGATAATAATTAAAATGAATAGAGAATAGAAGAAAAAAAGAAAAAAGTAGGAAAAATTTAATATTTGTAAATCTAATTTTTTATTTTGTAAGCTATAAAATAAAAAAAATTAACCCCTCAAGAGTACTCTGGGTACGTTTGACCCGTAACTTAATTCGGATGGTATAAAGATCAGGTAGAAACAAGCCTAAAAGCCGTAACAAAAAATGGTTACCATATCGTTAAAGTACTACTTTTCCGCTTTAAAATGCTTTTTAAAATTTTTATTTTCGTCAATTAGAACCGGAGATATTGAAGATTGAATAAAAAAACGCGAAAATTTGAAAATGTTTCCTTTTTTCAATGATTAATACTTCCGTTTTAGATTTATTAAACCTAATCGATTACGGGTTCGTTTTACGCAGAATTGCATAAACTTTAATTTAAAAAAAAAGATCTACGCTGAGTATTTTGTGCCTAGTGTACCCGTAAGCCCGAGTGAATTAATATGTGTACCCATGAGGGGTTAATTAATTATTTAAAAATTATTTATTAAAATTATTTTTTATTTTCAATTTCAATTTTTCTTTTGGAATATTTCATTACGCAAATGAAGCTGATAACGTTTGAGGGATGAGCCGTTGCTGATAAAAGAGCTCTGTATGTGCAGGGAAATTCCACGTTGCTCTTCAAGCGGGCGTCGATCATCTCGACAGGCAGCAGCAACAATAGCGGCGCCGGGGAGGATTATGACTACGTAAATCTCGACTCGCGAGAAGTCGTAACGAAACAGCGAGAGGAATTGCGAGCCGCGCTGCCGCAGGAGCTGCGCAGCAATTACGATCTGTTAGTGTCCGAGGCGGACAATGCCGCGATTCAGATGCCACCCACGACACCGACGCCCATGGATCCCAACGACAAGCAATTGTTGGCCTTCTATGTCGCCCAGGTCATCACGCACGGCGCACACCTGACTCACGCCATCGACGCCTTTCTGCAAACGGTGGAGCATAATCAACCACCCAAGGCGAGTTGAATTGTAACAGTTTTTGTGGTACCACCCGTCATCTTCCTTCGCATGAGATATATAGACATCGAAACGTAATTGTTGGCTGAAGTAACGAACGAGGTCATTCTTGTCTCAATAAAAATTGAGATTTGAATTTTCTATGATCATTCTTCTCTTCGAAGACACTTGTCATAATGTTGTAAATTATTTCGTAGAAGTTAATGCATTGAGACGTTTGTTGATCGATAATATCGATTGAAGCGATGCTTATAATGTCATCGTTGTCTTCTCTCAACAAAAGTTGAGATTAGATCTATCACAATCATCCCAGAAACTCAGTAAAAATTTCTTTCTAATTTTCTTCCATTTTTTCACATTTGATTGGAGCACTTCTTTATATCACGAAACATTTTTAAGCGCATATAGGTCAACAGTCTCGATAAGAATGATAGAACCATAGATATCGGCGGTGCTATTATGTGACAGGGTGCCTTAAGTTAGCTCACGTCAACTGCATATTTCCATTACTTTTTCACGATGACCTCTTTTCCTTCGCAAGTGCATTGCACGCAACCAGCGTCGCAGTTAAAGATAAGTAGTTAGTAAAGTATACATTGTAAAGTCAGGAACGAAACGATAGAATTAGAAAATTGTGCTTGAGAGAGAGAGAGAGAGAGAGAGAATCTTTAGAAAACATACCGAAAATATAATAAACAGAATAATAAAATGTAATTATCTCTCTCACGTACGTATAAAAATGTATAAAACAAAAACGAAACGATAGAATTAGAAAATTGTGCTTGAGAGAGAGAGAGAGAGAGAGAGAAACTTTAGAAAACATACCGAAAATATAATAAACAGAATAATAAAATGTAATTATCTCTCTCAGGTACGTATAAAAATGTATAAAACAAAAACACGATATTTAATATTATTAATCTCTCTTTATGATTAAGCATTATCTTTGTGATTTTTACAAACCTCCCGTCGATATTAATAAAAATTTAAGAAAAGAATATCTATATTCTTTATATTCAAATAATAATTTGTTTAAATCGTTCATTCTTTAAATTATTTCTTTAATCTTTTTTTGTTTATTATCGATGAACTGCAAGGAAGAGCTGTTTGAAACATGCTATGGAATTTTACAGGTTTTCCTAGCTCACGGCAAGTTCGTCGTGCTGAGTGCGCACCGGCTAGTGCATATTGGCGACACGGTGCACCGGAATGTAACGCGCAACGATGTGCG
Organism: Aphaenogaster rudis; assembly: GCA_003063815.1. Taxonomy (NCBI): domain Eukaryota; kingdom Metazoa; phylum Arthropoda; class Insecta; order Hymenoptera; family Formicidae; genus Aphaenogaster; species Aphaenogaster rudis. Next base: position 130,896 of record NJRL01000457.1, read on the forward strand.
AACACGCGTGCTACAATGTGCGAACGCCTTAAACGAGGCGCTCGCACAAACTGTGCAGAAGACGAAGCAGGCAGCTCAGTTCTTCCCGAGCGTTACCGCGGTCCAGGAGATGGTTGACAGCGTCGTCGACGTCTCACATCTGGCCAAGGATCTCAAGGTCGCCATGATACACGCCGCTCAACAGCCCTGAGGAGAATCTTCATCACGACGCGAAATCACAAGTTCCTTCAATCGAGATGCAGTCCTCGACAGATTCTTCCTCGTTAATGGAGAAACTTTGAGACTGCAGAAAATTCAAACGTAACGCATTCTTGGATTTACCTCGCGATTGGGATTTGATACCGATCGCGCAGATGATTTGAAGACAACGCTCGAGGGATCATGCCAAGTCTGTTCTCCGCGTTTCTTCTTTTTCCGTCGGGGTTTTAAACGAACATCGCTAAAAATCTTCAGCGCGTTGATGAAATATAAATATTCTTTCTTATACGAAAGTGGATCAAAAGTATCTCAGGAATTTCTCAAGGATGTGGTCCTTCAAGCGTTATCTGGAAGATGCGAATCATTGATGGCTGCTGTTATTTTGAGATTCAGCCATTTATGAATAGAAATACAATAATACTGAATGCGCCTGTTATTTTTTTTTCGGAAAAAACGAGCATTAGTGCAAAAGAGTTTCGCTTAGAATCCCGACTTTCAACATTAAATGGCGAAATAATCAAACATGATCCGCGTACGCTTCGCGAAAGTGAAAACATGTCCGGATATCCGCACACTTTAGTGTGTCCCGTGCAGCTATTATCCCTTTTCGTTATAAAGAGAATCCGTGGCCTAAAAATAGGAACCTGCTACTGCCAAAGCTCCGGTATATAGATCGTAAGAAACGAAGAAAACCACAACCCTGGGACGAGTGTCTTTGTAATGTACTCGAGAATATAAGCATTGTAATCTTTCATAGGAAATATATGTAGCCGTTCAATTAGACGTTCAGATAGACGTGTGAAATGGATAACGAGGCCAATAGCTTTCTGGCATCGAGTAAAGCATTTCCGAAATGGCTTTTGCGAATTTGCGACCTGGTAAGCATCGTTATCTTGCCACGTCGCAAAGCCTATTTCGGATGTACGCCGACGACGTATGCAGCTAAATGTGTTAGTAGTTTTATAGATGTATGTATACAGTAGAACATACACACACACACACGACTAGACAACATGTATTCATATCTCTCTTTTAGAACCGGTTTCACCGACATCAGTTAACTATAATTTTAATTTCGCGGATTCCTCGTTCTTTTAAAAGAAAAAAAAGGAACAGCCTAAATTGCGATTACAGTTAACTGATATTACTGAAATCAGTGATTAGCAATTTTAATGACGGGTTTGAAGTGTTTTCCTGTAGTGAAGAATCACCGCTACTTTTACTCAAAGGCAAAAGACCGATATGAATACCAATGTCGAATTGAGGAACAACCGCGTTTCTGTTTTTGTAACTCGATCGTATGTCAAAAAATTGACACCAAGAAAATTCAATGCAGACTCCTCTGCGGGGAGTACCTTTTTTCGCGGAATACCCCGCGAAGGCGAATTATTGTTATGGACAATTTTTTTGGAAGACAACTTTAAATGAATTTTATACGAAGCTTTTACCGCCGGGTTACGACTTTTTCGGGCGCCCAGGCCTTTTTACCAGGCTCTTCCATAACAGTGAATTAGTCATGTGCGCACACCGTGAACCGCAATCAGCGGCGGATCGAATTTGTAAACTGTTAATGCGCAAACATTTCCACGGCAACTACGCGTACTCGCGAATCTTTTTGCACAACGAGACCAATAACGATTATAGAGCGAACGAACGAATGTTTTTATTAAATCTAGCAGTTTCTGTGGCAGACCGATACCGACAACGCAAATGTTTTAAAAATATCGCTTTCAGAGTTTTCGTTTCATATCCTGGATTATCTTTTGCATTTCCAGAGCATTCGGATCAAACATGAATTGCTTTTTAATTATCCAATCATTGAAACTGTCTTTTTCATATTAAAATGAATCTTAAGAACTAATTATAAGGCAAAACTGAAAATTTTCTTTATGTTAAAATTCAAGATTACAGCTAGATTATCTTCGAGCTCACGCCTGTCGGGGCCAAGAGTATGTATACGATCCAAACGCTAATTTGCGGCGCACTTGTTCTAATGGCATTCTCCACGTGCGAAAGTGTACTTAAAAATAACTCGCCGACTATAGCACTCGCTCAACGCATGCGGAACCATCCAACTTTGTATCTATTAGAGTTTTGCAGCGCCTCGTTTAAATAACAGAAATATAATTGTGACTGTGAATGCGCATATTACTAGCCGTGTATTAAGATGTGACCGACTGTTTTGTTGCAGCTTTAACGATAACGAGCATTTATTAGAATTCCCTTTATTCCGTGACATTGTATCTCTCTTTCGATTTCTTTTTTCTTTATTTTATTTAGATTGACTAATGTGATTTACTGTTGTAACAGAGACGAAGTGATCTTTTGAAGGCGACTTACGACATTTATTTTACATTTTATATTTTTAGGGACTATGTACCCAGGCATATCGCGCATGGAGAAGCGTTTACACACGAACCTCGTTTACGAGACGTTGTATTATAATTTATTAACGACGTGTTTTTGTAATATATAATACATATGGCAGGCAGTTATATATATATATATATAAATAGATAGAATTGTATATTTAGAAATTTATATGATAGTCGAATCGATAGGTGCTTATCATCCGCGTTGAATCACCGTATTCAGATATGTCGTGTTATAACATTAAGTGGAATGGTTTCTCCTTTTTGTAAAACGCAGGCTGACGAATGTCGTTACTGACATAATCCATGCGAACATCAGCTTGTCATTTCCCTGATTTCCCTTTTGTACATTGTACCTGGATGATCTTTTCGCGACAGTTGTGTATCATCCTCGCGGTCACTCGTAAATGTATACGTAACGGTATTACTGTAAACTTACGAGCTACATATCCGAGAGCTATTCTAAAATTAGATGAAAAGAAATTAGAAACGAAAACTCTCGATGTAGCGCGCGTGACGTCGTTAAAGGAACGTTGACCACACATCGAAAATTTGTTTATTATAATGACGCTTTAATCATGTTTTCGGTATTATCACGCAAGGATAATTCCTGCGTCTTATTGAAAACTCCTTCGTGCTTTGCAAAGTCGAGATGCGTTACAAACTAAATAATTATGTTACCTTAAGAACACCTTATTTGTACATAGATATATTTATACATATTATATATATATATATATATATACACATAATATAATTATTCCTATTACAGAAATGGAGTATGTATACACATAATGGTACATCTGAGATGCATTAGTGGAGTAAATTTATTTGAATATCGTGCAATGTCAAAAATAATTTTTAAGCCAAAAGATAAAGTATTTGAAGAAGAAAATATCTACCGAGACAAATATTCATAGATCCGACTTTAAAGTGTAAGTAGGAACTGTATAAATTGAGCCCATTTCAGTGCTGTAAAATATTATTTTTTTCTACCATACTTTTTAACAAACACGCTTGACAACGCCCTGAATAATTAATTTTACATAGTGGCGCGTTCTGTGTGAATTAGATGAGTTTCAGTCATTCAATAAAGTTATAATGAAAAAAAAAGTCAAGATCAAATAGACTTCTCTTTCCAGAATTCTTTATTTCTTATGTATTTATAAGTCAATTTATAATTTTTAATTACATTGCCGTGTAAACTGAAAAATACAACAGTTCCAAAATCCAATCTTCCGCCATTGCTCCATAAACTTTAACAAGTATCCTCCAGTCGCATATAAAATATTTTTACTAATGTACCAGGTCAAACTCTGATAAGTAGAAGCTCTTGTCCCATACAAGAAATAACAAAGTATTCATAATTAGTTTTAATTAGCCTCAGATACGTAGTCTCCAGACATGATCTGCAGTCATTTCATCATTTGGAAAAAGACAGCAGCAAGTTTATTCTAAAGGTTTCGTCTCAAATTTACATCATCGAATGAGTGACTTAAAAATCAATCCAGTTTCATTAGCAGCAATGATGAATAGACTAAGAATGATCGCCGCAGCATCTACCTAGGTGCGTATGAACATTGCCCTCCTTGTGCGCTCTATCTCTAAGAGCCTTCTCGTGATGGAAGCTGGTGAGATCTCGCTTCATAGCATAAGCGTCTTCGCCATCCGCATAATATTTTGGCTCTACCTCTGATACTTCAAACTGCAAGCTGCTTGTATACAAGTTGAGAGCTGCACGATTACTTCTGCGCACATGCAAGGAAACATATTTTGCCCCGAAACACTCCACCATTGCCCGAGAAGCCTGGTTCATCAACTTTTGCGCGATGCCTAGTCTTCTGTGAGAGCGCTTTACAGCCAGACTGGTAATATGTCCGTGGGGATTATCCTCACAGTCCTCTTCCATCTTGGCAAGCACATATCCCACTATTCTCCCTTTCTCGTCCTCTGCTACGTAACTCAATTGCGGCCACGAGAGAGCGTGATATAGATAATATTTCATTTGATAATTTTCAGGTAAGCATTGCAAATTGCAATGCTGTATATTCAGCAGGTCTTCTGTAGTCGCACAACGTATGTTTACAGACATTTTAGTTAGATATATTCTGTTACGAGGTATCCAATTTTACTTTACACAACCGTTTCGTATAAATATCAATAACAGTAGCTCCAATATATTATCCAATATTTAGTCACGGCGAAGTTTCTTTATGCGTGCGCGACCGTTCTTCAAATCGTTAACCGACGACGATTCACTCATTCCATTCCCAGTTAACTCTCTCACAAAGCGGAATCGTGATAGGAAGAACGTCCACACTAAGTACCAACCTGGTGAAAGAAATCATATTATATATATGGTATGCAATATAATACAAGAACAAAATAATAGTAATGAAACATGCATGATTTTAATAATTATATGCAATACATTTATAATTCAACCTAAGAATTTGAAATATATTTACATGATTGAAATGCTTATCTCTTGTTCGATTTATTAACAAGCATTCATAACGTAAGCATTTTAATCATGTAAATGTAATTCAAATTCAATTCCTGAATAATAAATTTTATACATACATGTTTTTGTAATTTAATGCTTAAATACATAGTATAGTAAGCTCTTTATTGCCACTCGACGATATGATGTAAATGTGTAAAGCGTGACATAACGCCAAAAAGATATGCTTATCACTGATTGCGATACATACAAAAACAACGTAAGTTCTATAAGAGTGTTGTGCACTAAATTTAGAAAATATACTAGAACGCAGTTAGGTGTCTATGCACGCTCCGCATTTACAGTACCAGCACGCAATCTGCGCTTAGCACATAAAACAAGAAACTCGTGCCGCCGAATCCGCGTTTATTTTCCCCGATGACGTAATTATGTCAGGACGTCGAATGATCAAGGCACCAGCGCCCTGACACGAGTGCTTACCTATCACAACAAGGAGGAACACTATTAATAGACTGAATACCACGGAGAACGCCGTTAGGAAGATTTCCATCGAGATCTCCATCGGGATCTTCAAGGAACGAAAACGAAAAGGAGAGGGGAAAAAAAGAGAAGAATAAGATAAAACGAGGAAGATTTCCCTACGTCCTACGCGCGATCGATGGCATAACTTCTCCACGGGGCAACTTCCCGCGTGCGACACCGTACACGTGGTCGCGACCCAACGATTACTGTAGCGTAACACCGGATGTCGCGAAGTCGCGACGACGACGACGACGATGATGACAACGCGCGGCGAGTCCTCGCCTTGCCTCTCACACTCGGCACGCCATTTTGAAAATCGAAACGGCGAGTACGCGTACAGGTTATGGCTCCCACCCCCTCTCCACCCACGAAAGCGTGCCTCGCCGCCCCGGCGATTATAATATGTTCTCGCGACGGCACTTACCGAGATTTCGACGTAATTCAGACAGCCACCCTGGCCGACATCACCTCCAAAACTCAGATCCTCTCCCGCCGGCAAACGCTCTCGCGTGCGAGCACACCTAACCTGACGCCAGACAACGTGCACTCTGGTGCACTCGGAGTAGTAATAGGTTGTTTGTTTGCATTGCAGCTCAGCAGCTGCCTTCGTGTGCGTGGAGAACGAAATGTACCTGTTACTCCTTCTGCACTCAAAATTGCGTGATCGTTAAAATTTAGGGTAAGGCTGGGTCTACAATGTGCTCTTTGCTTTTTGTTTCTTTAGAAATTAACCAATCGCAGTTGATTTTAGGAAGAATAATCGAACAGGATTGGATTAATTTCTAAAGAAACAAAAAGCAAAGAGCACATTGTAGACCCAGCCTAATACTGAAGGAGAGCTCCGTCCTCTCCGATTTTGCTGAAACTTCACAATTACTACGTTTACGCGAGTGTTACTTCTGTAGTAACTTACTCAAATTATCGATAATTCACTCCGCGTAAACGGGTTCAACCCTGTTTACGCGGAGTGAATTATCGACTAAGTTTTCACCGAGGGTTTGAACCGGGTCAGAGTCGGGTCAGAATCGGGTCAGAGTCGGGTTAGGATGATTGCTCCTGCGGTGGAAACATCAAACTCGATCCTAAACCCTTCTCTGACCCGACTCTGACTCGATTCAAACCCTTCGGTGGAAACTTATAGCGTTTTTCATTGGGAGAACTGGTGCGCACTGAGTGCGCACTAAAGGGCCATCTACAATGAGTCGCAGTCGTAAGAGTCGTAAGAAATTGACCAATCACAGTCCATTATTCTCCTTGCAATCAAAGAATAATGAACTGTGATTGGTCAATTTCTTACGACTCTTGCGACTACGACTCATTGTAGATGGCCCATAAGGCTGCGGTCCACTTGATGCTACAAATGCTTTGAAGCATTCTTTGATTGGTCAATTAATAGAATTCTTTATTTTGATTGGTCAATTGAACGCTTCGAAGCATTTGTAGCATCAAGTGGACCGCAGCCTGAGGCTTGTTTATAATCTGTTATTATATTGGCCGCATTCAGCAGACTCAACAGTTGGGCAACATTACTAGATTTTCCGCTGAATCTCGACGTTGATTTGTTGGTTCTAAAAGTAAGAACCAATCACGTTCGATTGCTACTAAGCGATTTGTTCTGCTGAATGCGCCCATTTAAGATCGCTTAAATCACGTTCAAAAACTTTTTAACTAATAAAACAATCTGTATGGATGATGTACAGATCATTTTACTCAGAAGTATTTCAAAAAATATTTAAGATCGATGATTTGTAAATATCAAAATTGATTAAGAACAAGCCTTAAGCCGTAATCAGACTAGAGATTGAGATTGAGATTGGATTGGAATTGGATTTAACCAATCCGGAGAAAGAAAACCAATCTCATGTTTAGTAAGCTTTGCTTTGATTGGTCAAATTCCAATCCAATCTCAATCTCAATCTCTAGTCTGATTACGGCTTTAGTGCGCACTCAGTGCGCACCAGTTCTCCCAATGAAAAACGCTATGGCCGATATTCATAGTCGATTCTTATATTTAAGGCCGGTATTCATAGTCGATTCTTATATTTAAGACCGTCTTAAGTATTGTCTTGAGATGTCATCAACCAATCACAGAGCCGTATTACCATCTTAAGACATTACTTGAGACGGTCTTGAAATAAGATTCGACTATGAATACCGGCCTATTAGTCATCGATAATTTGAGTAAGTTACTACAGAAGTAATGCTCGCGTAAACGTAGTAAATATTGTGTATTTCGGTACGTAACACAAGAATCTGCAAGTAAAAATTATTGCAAGTAAAAGATATTGGCTTTCTTCTAATTGGTCAAATTCCAATCCAATCCCAATCCATAGTCTGATTACGGCTTTAGAAGATCTCTAAATTGACCGTGACTAATATATTGTTAATACCGCTGCCACTATATGTAAATCCGGTCGGTTAGACCTAATCTTCTGAATTGTACCATCTTACTATCGTCAACGTTCAAATCACGCTTAAAAAACCAGTTCTCGTCCGATCACTGAAGTGAAGAGGCGTTGAGCGCGGTTAGTACTTGGATGGGTGACCGCTTGGGAACACCGTGTGACGTTGGCTAATTTTTTTTTCTCTTAACCAGAAAGGAATTTTATGAAAATTTCACCAATTTAAATTTCAAACACATCTAGTTACTTTTTAGTTCTGAGAATTAGAAAAAGATAGAGCAAGTTAAACCGAGATTAATCTACATTGGTGAAAATGGACCTAATAGTATCTCTCATCGGTGATAATAATAATAGGAAATGCAACAAAATGATAGGAAATGATAGAAAATACTTTATTACAAAGTAATAATATTGATGTGCTTGTTAACTATATCTATTTCTTTTTTTATATTACACAGAATGCAGACAAAGTAATTAGATATTTAAATATCTTTAAGATAGATTAAGATAGTTATATGCTCAATTACTATAATTACACATATATTTCACATTATTGAGGAAATTTTATTCTTTACTTGCAGAATATATGTAATCTTATTTGTACTAGATATTGTATGAATACGAGATTTTAATATGCACCAATTTCAACGAGTATCTATACATGTCTATAAAATTTAAACGCTTGTGAATTTTCTATCAAGCGAATATTCATAATCTCTCTCTACATACATTTGTGTACAATAATAATTTTATACACTGTACAGTTCTCTCAGTCATCATCTTCTTCGTCTGGTTCCTGTAAATGGTCTAATCTAAGTTCCTTTGAGCGATCGACCTTAACTACTGGTCGATTCTGTTTACATGTCCTCTTTGGCTTCTGCCCGATCACATATTCTGGCAAAATAATTTTACTGCTTCTAAATACAGGCTTATCGTCCGTCTCTGCAACCACTGCAATATCTTCCGCTATCTCTTTTATCTGTGGCTTTTTAAATGTGATCTGCGATGACGATGCACGTTTCTTAGACTTAAATCGCGTCTCCGTGCGAGTGTCTGATCCGCAAGGATCGACATCCATCTCCTCCCCATATTCATCAATTTCCTCTTTCTTCCTCCGCGCCTTCAACTCTCTCAGGAATGACATAGCAGCCTGCGTGTTGCTACGTTCTGTCATGTCTTCGTTGGATACATCATCCAGGGTGTACTTGACCCACTTGTGCGGATTTCTGTGATAGTCCGGAATATTTCTGAAACTCGCACGTGGCGCTGGACCCTCGGGACGCTTAAAAATACTCTCCTTGCCACGAAATCTCTTCGTTTCTCTCTTCTGCCTCCGGTCGTCACTTGGGGCTGGCCTTTTCTCGCGTTCAACCGTCTCCGCTTCGTTTGTCTCAGATTTATCATGTTTATTGCATTGGCTTTCTGCGATTGAGAGTTGATCGAACAATAATCGTTGCCTGTTGGCGAACGCTGCGTCACCACCGCGTAGAGTAAAATTGGTAGACGTATGCATTTCAAAAGTCGTGATGCTTCTCGCTACAATTATTCATTTTACAAATTTACCATGTTCTTTGAAGTAATGAATAAGCATTAAATATCACGTATTTCAAACCTCGAAGTCGTTGTTAGATTTCGGCTCTGTTAGGTTATGTTGACGTTTAGTTTGGCAGCAACAATGATGCCAACTTCAAAAGAATCCAATTCCGGCTACGGTCCACTTGATACTACAAATGCTTTGAAGCATTCTTTGATTGGTCAATTTGTAAAATTCTTTCTTTTGATAGGTCATTCGAACGCTTCGAAGCATTTGTAGCGTCAAGTGGACCGCAGCCTCTATACAGCATAGAACACTTCAGCAATATTGCAGCAACGTTTCTTTAATATTGATGAAATGTTTGTCACGAATTGATTTGCTTTCCAGTTGGTGGCAAATAAATACAATGACACAGCAATAATGCAGCAATAAACAGTACATATTTTAATTCTGCAATTAGAAAACTTGCAAATTATTTGCGTAAAAATGTAACCCAAGAAAGATTGTAACAAATTTTTGTTGCATAGGCATCCATCGCTTCATTCAAGTCTGTTCTTTATAGCAAAAGATTTTACACTTTTAATCTTCCTTCTTTTTCTTTCCAATGTCAAATTATGTATCTATCTCATTTCAAGTGCAGAAAGCTGAGCGTAGCGCAGCTACAAGGAACAAACCCCAGCTTTATTCTAAAGCCTTGTGTCCACGATGCTAGAATTTGGTCCAAGTTCTTGGACCGAGAAATTTGTAGCCAATCAATTTGCAGCTTTTACGGAAAAGCGGCAATTTTATTGGCTATACGTTTCTCGGACCGAGAATTTGGACCAAGTTCTAGCATCGTGGACACAAGGCTTAACTAACCTTAACTGTCCAGCACAAGCGGGAATGGTTATGCCAATTTCGAATGGCGCAGGTGGTATAAACATTCTTCTCGTTACTCGTAGGAATTAATTCGATACGTTGACAACACACCGTGACGTGTCTCACCTGATAAAATGAGCAAACGGTTGAAGCTGGTTGGTCTCACAGCATTGAAAACTTTACCTTCCGGCAAAACCCTCAATGCAGATCCCTCAGAGAAAACGTCGCCCTACTTCGCCGGCGAGAAGAAATTAGCGAGGTCTGGCAGGAAGAAACGTACACCGATCAAGATCGAGCATGATGCGATAGATGATGAAACGAATGTCAAAGAAACCAACGTGACATCAGTCGTAGTAAAAAGCGAAGATTTGGAAGCATCGACAGACGTGAAAGACATCAAAACCGAAGAATATGAGATAAAGAATGAGAACATGGAACAATCAACAGATCTAAAGAACGTCAGGGATGAGAAACGATGGATGCCACCGAATTGGGAGACTATTCTTGAAAACATTAAAGAGATGAGAAAGCAGGAGACAGCTCCGGTTGACACAATGGGTTGTCACAAGTGTGCAGATCCTAACGCCAGTCCTACGGTGTCTAGATATCAATCGTTAGTAGCTCTGATGCTGAGTAGTCAAACAAAAGACCAGGTCACACATGCTGCTATGCAGCGTCTGAACACTTATGGTTGTAAACCAGATATAATAGCAGCTACTCCCGACGAAGTTCTAGGCGAACTTATATATCCCGTTGGATTTTGGAAAGTAAAGACCACTGATTATTTACAAGATATTTTTGCAATTTAACTTGTATTTTAAGTCTCTTAAAATATGAAAGTAAAATAATATGAATCTCTATTTATCAATTTATATTATAAACCTTATTTTCTTTTTACTAATTTTTTATTTATGTTCATAATAATATGTCGAAATAACATGTAACCATACGCGTTTGAATTTTCTTTTAAGTTTAAAATTAATAATTTTTTTGTATTGAAGATGTTTTTTCTTCTTTTTTAGAAGAAGGTAAAGTATATCAAAAGGACATCAGTCATCCTTCTAGATAAATATGGTGGTGACATACCAAAAACAGTAAAGGAATTGTGCGAGTTGCCAGGGGTAGGCCCTAAAATGGCTCACATATGTATGCGAATTGCATGGGGTGAGGTATCCGGTATTGGCGTGGATACACATGTTCATAGGATTTCCAACAGATTAGGATGGGTGAAAAAACCAACCAAAACACCAGAAGAAACAAGAAATGAACTAGAGGATTGGCTTCCTAAACCTTGGTGGAGCGAAGTGAATCACCTCCTTGTAGGATTTGGTCAAGAAACTTGTCTACCTCGATTTCCTAAATGTTTGGAATGTCTCAACAAAAATATTTGTCCATATGCCTCAAAAAATGGTGGAAAAACAAAGAAGTGAAATGCATGTTTATATATATATATACATATAATGTTTATTACAAAATATATTTATTTAGAACTTTTGCAGTAAATTTATCAGATGTCCTAGCGTCCAGATTTCTTTTTACTCCTCTTACCATGTTTGTGTGCTAATCTCTGAGCATTGTGCAACTTTTGTCTACTTTGCTTTTTGTTTTTTTGCTGTTCCAGTCTTTGCTTTTGTTGAAACGCTTTACTGTTTTTTATTCGTTTCAGTGCTGCTTTCTTAACCTCCTGTTTCAGTTCTTTCGAAGATATTATCTCTCGACCATCAGATTTAGATTTACATTTAGATTTTTGCTGTACTTGATTCTTGGGTTTCTCTTCCAATGACATTCCCACAATCTCGTCATCATCGTTACAATGGTCGCTTTTGTCATCTTCTTGCTCTTCTTTTTCCTCCGCAATTTTGTTTTCACCTATCCATTTGCTTCCTTCTGCGAGGTCTGCAATGTTCAACTCTAAAATACTAACCGTATGACCTTCTAGATCATATTCTTGTTGAGATAATAATTCTTCTACCTCTGGGACAATTTGATGTGACAATAATTTTTTATAACGTTCTCGTGCCTGAAAGAAGAAATATATGTATCATATTTTTTCTTTCAAGAAATTCTTAGTATTTCCAAATAATAGCTAACTCACTTCTTGTTTAATTTTCTTTCGTTCCTCTTTCAGTTGTTGCTGTAACTGCTCCTGAGCCTTCTTTTTTCGCTCTAGCTTCCTCTTACGAAATCCTCCTAAAAATTCTCTACAGTTTTGTGTGAATATAAATTGATTTGTGACAAGTACATATATACACAAACATGTGACTTTCCGAGATAATTACCGTCGTTTTTCCTCATCGAAAACAAGTGTAATTTTTCTTCGCCTTTTCGGCTGGCTGGGTTTTCTATTTACATCGAGTAATTGCGGCTGAGGTCTTTTTAACATGATTGAAATCGTGTTTACGATACGTACAGGTTATATTATCGAAAAAGAACCATGTGTGAACCCTTCTCTCTCCCTCCTTCCACCTCCACCCATGCCATTAAAAAATTAATTACTCAAGTTGCCACTAGATGGAAGTAGTGAGAGGAGGGAATTTTTAGTTGTATTTCGATATTCAATGGATATATTTCGAACTGAAACTCAAAATATTTCAATCTTTATGTCGTCTACGTATAAGAAATAATTATAGATATTATACATAAAGAATTTATTATGTTTTGTGTCATGTTTAATGTTTATTGTTAATACGTAATAGATAATATTTGATTTTACAGATAATATAGTATTTTGATTAGTTACATAAGGAATAATGTTGGATATAATTTTTATTATTTATGTTTAATTGATTAATTAATTGAGTGCAAATATGTGCAATATGTAAAAAGAATAAGTGAATTGTAACAGGAAGTCATTCATAGCTGAAAATAAGAATTATGAATAAAATAACTAAAGAGTTTAAAATGATTTTTTAGAACAGATGTAAATTAAATTTGGGGAGATGCATGGCCCTGTATAAGAACAATCAGCTCGTAGCGTAGTCGGCAGGTACTAGATTCGATCTTAAATCTCATCTCATATATACCTGTTTTATAAGTTTGATTAAAAAATGAAGTGAAAGAATATAAGATGAATGGTAATCGTTTTGGGAACCCATATTTCAATAACATACAAGTTATACTTGTTATAAAATCAACTATAAACTGAAAAACTTATCTGCCTTACTAACGCCCATTTCCACCAATGTAAATGAACTTTAATCTCGGCTTAACTTACTCTTTATCTTTTTCTAGTTCTAAAAATTAGAAAGAGATAAAGAGTAAGTTAAACCGAGATTAAAGTTAATCTACATTGGTGGAAATAGACATAAGGCAACGAACTAATATTACTCGGTTCTAATTTAGCTTTGAAGAAAGAAAAAATTTAATAAGAGTAGTTGATTTATTATTAATCGCACACACATTAGAAATATTGATTGCAATTTTGAATGTATGCAGAAATATATTGCTTAGAATGATACAAAAATATGGGAATGAAATTACACTTGTATTTAAATAATCAGAATATATTGTTTATTATCACAAAATTTATCCCCTGCCTCTTCCAGCTTGAGATCCGCCTGGTTGACTTTGTTGATTCAACCAAGGTGCTGAACCGGTGCCTTTGCCTCTTTGATTTTGTCCTCTTCCTCTACCACGAGCTGAAAGCATTTATATTATTATTATATTTTCTATACATATTATATATATAGATTTATATATATATATATATATATATATATATATATATATATATATATATAAAATCTGATTTAAAAAAAAAGATTTAAACTTACAAAAATATTTTATTATTAAATATCTTATGCATTTAAAATCTATATGCAAACTATTAATATAATCTGCCAGTTAGATGAGTAATGTATAATTTTCTTTCTTAATTATTCTAATGTAATTCTTTTTTAAAACAGATATTAAAATTATAGTTCTACTCATTCTTTCTCTGTCTTTCTGTCTATTAAATCCAACTTAATCGTCTTCTTTTATAAATGTTTACGTCTTTCAGAATAAAACTTTTTTTGCTAATTTAAACGATGTTTACAGAAATAATGATTCTGTGTTTTGGTGCACAAACCTTGGGCTCGCAATATTGCTGACTTTCCTCTGCCGGCTGTGCCTGATCCCTTGCCGCCCGGTCGTTTGAACATGGGTGCGTTTTTCAGCATATCCGGTAGTATGAGGAACCTGATTTTCGAGCCGCGGATATATACGTTCTCTAGCTGTCCCACCTGACCGTCCCGATACGTCACTGTGATATTCTGCATCTGACAATTCATATTATCCTCCGCTTCTATCAATTTACCGCGATACACCTCGCCGGTGTTCGTCTCACAGGTTATGATGTGGCCTTCGGCCTCGTGAAGCACTTTGATGGGAACTCCGATCGACATTGCGATTAAATATCGTCACAAATACTTCTCTTAATCTTAAAAAACCTTTGCCCACTGTAATTCGTTAAGAATATTCAAAAATAGCCGTACTCTTCACTTTGTGTAGTACGTTCCGTACGTTCGAAAGCCGTTTTCGCAACAAACTGCAAGTTGCAACAACGGCAGCGTTGCCAACCCCTCTGGACCATAATTATGGTACGCAGG
>NJRL01000458.1:0-17706 GCA_003063815.1 Aphaenogaster rudis
TTCGCTGCACTTTTGAACTAGTGCAATAAGTTAGAATGAGACAAATATATTTTCTTTCATTCTAACTTATTGCACTAGTTCAGAAGTGCAGCGAAAAAGAACAGATCAACTGTCAGGTTTGTTCGCGTTGCTTGAAATCCCAAAAAATGTTTGCACTTGAAACGAGACAAATATATATTCGGGCGTTGGAGAGAGAGAGAGAGAGAGAGAGAGAAAGAAAAATGCTGAATGCAAAAAGTGCAAGCAACGCGAACAGACTTATTATGAAAATCGAGGACACTCCATTTTTCGGCCGAACGTACGGTCGCCGAACGATTCACGTATTGACGAGCGTCATTTCCGGTTAAGGGGGGGGGGGAGAGTTGCTCGCCGAATCCGGTGTCGGCCATTTTATTTGACTTGCCGTCAACGTCGTCGCGTAACGATCGCTCTCGCGTTCGTAATCTCGATCGTTTAATCCGAGCTGCTCTTATCCAGAGCGCTCGCCGTCTGTACGTTGTAGCTCGTAGTCGATATAGACCAGTGTCGAGAACCTTCTGTAATTCACGTATCTCTCTCTCTCTCTCTATCTCTCTTCTCTTGTCCGCAAGCAGCGTGAAATTCTGTGGTCTGCTAATGCGTGGCGTTTCAGAGAGCTCCCCGACTCGCGCAATGGCGGAGGATTTGGATGTCGAGGCGATGCTGGAGGCGCCGTACAAGAAAGGGGTAAGCCTTGCTTCTCTGTCAACCGTATACCGATATCTCTATCTCTTTCTTACTCTCTACCTCTTCTCTCTATCTCTTTCTCTCATTTGATCTCTGACTCGTCGCCGTTTCCGTCTCGCTCACGCTCGTGCATCGCATTACACTGGACCTCTTTCTTTTTTTTTTTTTTTAATAAACGCACTCGCCGTATGAAAGAAAGGGAACCCATTACCTTCTCCGTCCCGCTGTTTCACTCTCGCTCTATATATTTTTTTTACTCTCTTTTACTCTCTGTGTGGTATATGGATAGTTTTATGTACAAGTATATATATATATATGTACATATATATGTAGAACAAAGTACGCCCTTGTCTCTGATGTACCAACTATTGATCAACACCTCCGTTTTCTGTACTTATAGATGGTACGTAACATGTACCCTCGCGCTCATAGGATGTGCGCCAGCGAGTTCCTTGCACATGAAAGACGACGAGGTATTAAGATACAGCAATCATCTACCATCATTCTCTATACTTCTCTTTTTTTCCTGTCTCTTTCCTTCTCTCTAGTCACTCTCTCTTTCTCTCTCTCTCTCTCTCTCTCTCTGTTTTTTTTATCTTGCAAAGGTGTAAGGTTTCATAAGATTAAAATGGAGATTACACGCGGTCACTGTCATGGCGAATGTACACGCTCGAATGGAGGCAGAGTTCTCGACAGTGATAATGACGATAACTTGTAATCCATGGGAAGCTTCATGCTGTTTGTACACGTGGTAACATCAGTAGACAGCGAGTCCCGGTTTTTTGCGTCAATGCTTACGCGAATAAAAGTCGAATGAATGCGTGAGTGCGTTCGAATGTAAGAGTGTGCGATTGAGAATTTGTCGAAACATATGTACGTATCGAAGGATCTTTGGATCCCAGCCTCCATGAATTTTGGCATTTCCGAGTCTAAACATCTACCATCTCGAGCGTATTGGGATTCGTGAATTTGTGGATCCATAGATTTATGGATTTAAGCGTACCTTGTGACTCAGAAAAATGTTGACAAAATGCTTGCACATGTTGGATAAATCAAATCACTTCTTGCATTTTTTGGTACGATGTAATACTCCTTATTCGAATAACGTAGCGTTGTTTTGCTAAGATAAAGTTTATCTTATCTGTAAGATATATAAAAAGTAGAAGGATACTCCATATTTAATAACACTCTGATAATATTCTGCTTCTCCGTCTTTTTTGCCTTTTAAGATAAGCACAAGGAAATTGGTTTTTACGAAATACTTATTTTCACTATCCTTAAATGATCCAAGTACGTCTTTGTTTCTTATTATTTAATAAATTGTTGTAATTATCTTATTTTTATATAATTATTATTTTATGTAATAATTACACGTCCAATATTAATTTATTAATTATCAAATATAAGTAGAGCTTGTTGATTGAACTTTATCGTGATTTATAAGTTCAAAATATTTGCAATGTTATTTCTGTTTGTTTCTATTTAATTCACTATTACGTTATTTGTTGTTTGAATATTTCTCTTCATTTATAATGAAATAATTTATTTGGTTTTTATTACAAAGCTATAAAATGCAAGTATTGTTATATCATCAAAATGGTATAGTCAGATGTTTTTCTAAAAAACCTTGAAAAGCGTTTCATTTGTAAAGGTTCACGAACTCATTTTACAAAATATCTAAACCCTGCCCACTATTTCTGTACAACTTGTAATGATAGCAATTTGCCTTCTAGGTAGTGGCATCGATCACAACACTTAATTGCAGTGCGACAGAAGACACGTCAGGCTTCCAAAATTCTTACTTTACTTTTAGCTTATTATTATTAAATATTCTCTATTAAATTCGACGATCCTAAATTGTTTACAAAATACCTATCCATTTTATCGATCAGTTTTCAGTATAATTTGAGGCAAGTGGCGTATGAGTCACATGTCTAAGTCTACACAGAGGACTCTAGTCTTTTAGAATATTATTACACAAGTATAGGTAATAAATATTCCAATTGTGCGCAATAATTTTAACTCACTAATAATATATTGGTATATAAAGGCATTATTATATATTTATATTAATAGATGTGTAATTTATCTTAAAACATTTTGTCTTTGAGAATTGGATAGGAACTTTGTAAGCACCCTGCGGCATGTCTCGAGTTTGCAAACGACCACTTAAAAGTATAGTAAATTGGCCCGCAAACTGAGAAAAAATATATTTAAATTCGTTCAAGAAAATGTTTCAAGAACTTGCTTTTGTCCTCTATCAGAGAATACTTCGTCTATCATATTCTTAATAAAGTTTAATATCAAATGAATGAATCAGTGTCCAAATTGTAAGAGAAGAAATATCCATTGCTTGATACTTGAAATATTGCCATTGAAACGCGATGCGATATCGCGTTACAGCGAGAACGAAAGAAACATTTTCTGGACTCAGCCGAATTGCGGATCTGTGCGAGTCGTTGCAGAGTGCTTAACGATCGATCTCTTTCCCATATCAGAAGGGGGGGGGGGAAAGAATGGTAAAGTCTAAAACGATCCCTGATTAACGAGAGACACACTCCCTAATCAGCAAATGCGCGCTGGTAATCGTAGGCTAGCGATTAGGGGTGCTCGCTCGCATCTCTCGCGTTTACACCTTTTTGAAATCGTGCTGTCTTTGATGAGGGCTCTCTTTTGCAGAAGAAAAAGGATGTGTGGTTGGCCATTGGTAGTTTAAACACCAAGGCATGCTCAACCCAAGATTGCAATGCTTTCCTAATACCCGATAAAGCGATTGGTAAGTTTGAGCCAGGTGCATGCGACCGTGTCGCATCGCTATGCTCGCCCCGTCTGTCTTTCTCTCTCTTTCTCTCTCTCTCTTTGTTACACACGCTCTCTCTCACGCTCGCTCTCTCTTCTCTTCTTGTACCTTCCCCTCCCTCAGCGTTCTCGGAGACCCATAGAGTTCTGGAAATAAAAACGAACAGAAAAGATGAGAAAGAGCACGAGAATTGACGCCGACGTCTGTCTCTGTCATCCAGCATCAAAAAAAAGCATTGCTTTTCCGCAGCAAGGGAAGGTTGCTACCGTAGTACTGACAGGCGATATGAAAAAGAAAACAGATTCTCTCGTTCGTAATTCTTGTTGAATTTGACATTTGACAACAAAACAAAAAATATTAATGAGAAAATATAAAGATATATAATGTTATTGTTATATTTATACATATTTTGTATAGCGAAAAGACTGTCATTATGAAATTTACTAACGTTCTACGATTTGCTTTTTGTCCCCTTGTTCGCGCGTCCCTGCCACATCGGCTGGCTGGCATGGCATTCAACTGTTTGCTGTTCGTAGGAGCAGGACTCCTCTTCCAAAGACAAGTCCTCCAAGGAGAATGGGTCTAGTCGCAAATCGTCTGGGTGAGTAGAACCTCCTTTTGAATTATTTGGCTATATTAAAAATTAAGTGGAGACTATAGATGAGGATTATAAGACTTAATTGCACGACCCTTGTATTTAACTTTGAAGCTAAGCAAAACTAGGTGACCCTACGTCACACATTAAAGCTTACTAGAATTTGGAGGTCTTGCTAAGACATGTCGAGAGAAACTTGCCATCGTCTTAGTTTCATTTTGTCGTGTTTTGAGATTTTACTTGGGTCACTTTCAAAATGAACGGTTTTGTACGCGTATCAGTACGTCTGGATTATGGCATTGAATATGACGCGTACTTCGATTTTCATTTATTGGAATTCATCCAAAGGAACACGAAAAAATTTGGGCTGTGAAAAATCATTTCATTCAATTTTTTTATGTTAATCTGTGTGTGTTTCGTTGTAACGCGGAATAATCCTTAGGGCGGAGCCAGACTGCGCGTTTTACGCGAACATTCGTGATTCGAGTCATGTCATCCTTGTTGTTTATCAAATGATAAACAAGTATGAACGATGCTCGAATCACGAATATTCGCGTAAAACGCGCATAGTCTGGCCGCGCCCTTACAGTTGCCAAAATTGTTAAAGAATTCATCATTAGAGTATATCGTGACTATTATTTGAGTATTGTGTTAGCATGCCGTTAAACCCGCTACACCGTCAATACACTGTCGATTCACGTTAGAGTAGAAAAAAAGGCTATATTGTTATTTCCCGCAACGCCTTGTGATGTCATATCTTTGCGCCATAATTGAAGCAGCATTAGTCACTCGCCTAACAGACCCATCTGAAGTTTTATTCTCTTTGTTATAGACCCCATACAATTAGTAAATGCCGGTTAATTTCATAATTCCAAAGGTTAAACCTGATGATGGTAAGTATATAGGAAGAATATCTGTACTACAGATTCTCCTTTCGCGAACTTGAAACATATTTCCTTATAGCTCTGCATAAAAAGACAAAATTGTATAAAATTATGAAGTTGCGTTGCGCTACGTTAATCTTAGGAAACTTGGTATTAAAGAATACCAACAGTTTGAAAACGCAACTTTCTTTTTGTGACTGAATCAAATATTGTGGAACTAAGAATGCATTGTCCAACATCTCAATTTACTCATACCATTTTAGCGTCATTCATTTAAATTACTTGTAAAAAAAATACTATATTTTAATCCAAGCATTCTAGTGATATATTCTACGACAACAATATCATTCTATAATTATTATAAAACATCGATGCAGATGTTCATTCAAGACTAAGATTAAGAGTTCATTCAAGACTAGCATTGTTTTATACATGTAGGGATTTTAAATAGAATGTTGTAGACCTACGATTTTCTTGGTAATTTTATATTTTTCATTATTTTTTGAAAGGTTTTTTTGTCAATGTCTCAGCTTTGAAGTGAAAATCACTCCTTTTAATTTAATATAAACTGAGTACGGTACATTCTGTATATGTACAAGAGTATATATATCTGAAATAGCGATTCCATACACGTGGGTACCTTGAAACTCCATCAATATTTAAAGGTTTACCTTGATATCTAAAGGAATAGTATTCAATTCGCTTTACTTCGAGCGAACCTTTTTAATTGAAGTATTTTTCTTTCGTAGGAAGAGCAAACATCGCTCGCGTTCTCGTTCACGATCCCGAGATCGCGATCGCAGGGACAAAGATCGACGGGGAGATCGCGACAGAGACAGGGACCGGGACCGTGATCGGGACAGGGATCGCGATCGCGATCGCGATCGTCGGCGCAGATCGAGATCACGCGAGAGGCGGGATCGGGACAGAGATCGTGACAATGATCGAGACAGAGGGGAGAGGCGAGACAGAGATCGGGACAGAGACAGAAGGAGGAAGAGATCGCTAACACCGCTGACCCTTCCTAGAGCCCGACCACCGTTCGGCAAAGGCCACAGTCCGCTTGGAATGTAAGTACATCCGTTACATTTACAAGATTTCTGGTAAAATCTAATTAGCCGGTTTGGTTAATCTTTTTGCGATGCCGAAATTAATTGAAGAGTACTACTGTTTTATTAAAACGCTATGAAATTATTAATCTTTTTTTATATATAAAATTAAAATTTCATCGCATTGCGTAAATTTTCTTTTTTTTCTTTGATAATGGATTTTCTACCAAATACACAAAATTTGATTAATAACTATTGAAGGTTGCAGTAGTTTAATTAGAATTCTGAAAGAATTTAGTATACATTTATAATAGTGATGACGATTATCTATTTATCCGGGTATCCGGATATCCGGATCTTGTTCGGATTCGGTTCTTGTTCGGATCCGAATCTGTTTGATGCTGTTTAGATTTCCGATTCAATTATTCGATCGTTAACCAGATCTCGGATTCAAATCTTAAACGCGAGTTACCACAAACTATAAATCTTAAACACGAGTTACCGTGGAGATTTTTATCATTATTGAATTCATGATAATTATTATATTATTAAAACATAGAAATAAGGTCGTAGCTTGAAAATAACTAAATTTTAACTGCGGAATCACCGAATTATTATCTCTCCCTGTCTCTTATACACATCTAGATGTGTATAAGAGACAGTACGAATCTTGTTCGGATCCGAATCTGTTTGATGCTGTTTAGATTTTCGATTCAATTATTCGATCGTCAACCAAATCTCTCGGATTCAAATCTTAAACGCGAGTTACCACAAACTATAAATCTTAAACACGAGTTACCGTGGAGATTTTTATCATTATTGAATTCATGATAATTATTATATTATTAAAACATAGAAATAAGGTCGTAGCTTGAAAATAACTAAATTTTAACTGCGGAATCACCGAATTATCTCTCCCCCACCAACAGACGACTTACTTTCTAATAAATAACTTATTAATTTAAAACTTCAAAACATGTTTATTTTTAAGCATTGCATTTAACTTTGTATATTATGTTGAGTAATAAAAATAAATGTTAGATATGAATAAATAAATCGGATCCATTACACATAACATTAGCAAACCTTCTACTTCCTTTATAAACAGTCTTGAATTTAAACGATATATGGTTCTCCACATGATTCTGTTGGCGGGGGAGAAATAATAATTCGGTGATTCCGCAGTTAAAATTTAGTCAAGCTACGACCTTATTTCTATGTTTTAATATAACAATTATCATGAATTCACAATAATGAAGAAAATCTTCACGGTAACTCGTGTTTAAGATTTATGGTTTGTGGTAACTCGCGTTTAAGATTTGAATCCGAGATCTGGTTAACGATCGAATAATTAAATCGGAAATTTAAACAGATTCGGATTCGAACAAGATCCGGATCCGAACAAGATTCGGATCCGAACAAAAACCGAATCCGAACAAGATCTGGATTTTCACTTAAATCGAATATTTTATCTCGGATCTATTTCTATCTCGGATATCCGGATACCCGGATATTTATATATCCGGGCATAATCGTCAGCCCTAATTTATAATTAATATATTTTTTTATATAGAGGGTTAATTAATAATGATGCCTCAGTAAGCATGAGAATCAACATTAATTTTTTTATTTTGTTGAGTAACCTTTAACAGAGCAAAAAACGTTACATAAAGTTACATAAAGTAATCTTAAAGGAGGGGGGTCGCTAAGGTCGGTTTTTGACACCCTCTGAAATTGATCCGAAAATATCAGAAACGTTATTTTTTGTAAGAACTATTGAAATAAAGTGATTTTAGTCTAAACGGACATACTTTGATGCCTGTTTATACTATAATTCTAATAAATCCCATTTTTACCACCAACGCGATCTTATGTCACCTACATATCATCTCCTTACATTTGTGTGTGTGCGTGCATTTACGTGTGGGCGCGCGCACTCGAAACTACGAAAACACGATTTGTGTAGATATTTGGCAATATACGTTTTTTTAAAACTCATACTGCTCTCTACAAGCTTCTTCAGCGTCTTCAGTCCCAGTTCACATTCTCATTTGAAGGTAAACTTGCAGTAATTCGAATGTCTTTACGGAACTAATTTTTTATTGGCGTAACTCTTTTATAGCCACACAAATGTAAGGAGATGATATGTAGGTGACATAAGAGCGCGTTGGTGGTAAAAATGGGATTAATTAGAATTATAGTATAAACAGGCACCAAAGTATGTCCGTTTAGACTAAAATCACTTTAGTTCAATAGTTCTTACAAAAATATAACGTTTCTGATATTTTCGGATCAATTTCAGAGGGTGCCAAAAACCGGCCTTAAGGACCCTCCTCCTTTATTTCATATAATGAAGTTAAAAGTAACAGAATGATTAAGTATAAAAGTAAATTTTGATTATAACAAGTAACTCTAAATAGGGGAGGAATAAAAAATTTTATTTGATTCAAAGGAGAATATTAACTATAATTTGTATAAATTTTTAAAAATTTATGCTATTAGGAATTAAGTACAAGACATTTTTATTTTCTTATCTATATTCATATACTTTTCAAGATGCATAATTGACTAGACCCAGTCATGGAATTGCAATCTGTGATTCTGGGGGATATATTTATGCTAGATTAATATGAATATTAAGTTTAATTTTGTTACTATTGCATTTAGTAACAGAAATTAATAAGCAACAATATCAAACTTATAAATTTGAATTTTTCAAAACTTTAATATGCTATATTTTTTTAATGAATATAATATTTGTTTTCAGAAACGATGAATTGACACCAGAAGAGCGAGATGCTCGGACTGTTTTTTGTATGCAATTAAGCCAGCGAATCCGTGCGCGCGATTTGGAAGAATTCTTTTCAAGCGTCGGCAAAGTGCAGGACGTCAGACTTATCACATGCAATAAAACTCGAAGATTCAAAGGCATTGCTTATGTAGAATTCAAAGATCCAGAAAGTGTGACACTTGTGAGTATATTAAGTTTTATACAATTGGAAATAACAATCAAATAATATTTTATGAGATAGTAATATTTCTTGAGCGTTTATCTCATTTAAAGAAATTTTTTATATTTTTTATTTTTATTGAATAGTTGAAAATATATTTCCTTGACTTTCACATTACTTTGTAGGCTCTTGGTCTATCTGGTCAAAAACTTCTTGGAGTGCCTATCGTAGTACAACATACACAGGCTGAGAAGAATCGTATGGGTAATTCGATGCCGAATCTAATGCCTAAGGGACAAACGGGACCTATGCGATTATACGTAGGATCTCTACACTTTAACATTACAGAAGATATGCTTCGTGGAATTTTCGAACCATTTGGAAAGATTGACAACATACAATTGATTATGGATCCCGAAACGGGGCGCAGCAAGGGTTACGGTTTCCTGACTGTAAGCTTTTATAGCATTCATATATAAATGTTTCTTTTTAAGTGTGCGTCAAAATATTATTATATAACATGTGCGTGGAAAGTGCCCATTCCGCGCGTTTCTTTTCAAGAAACGCGCGTAATGGGCCACTTTCCACGCACGTGTAATATAAAATAGTGTGTGTAACACGTGCGAGTTGACAATTGTAAACTCGTGCGGGTGATCGCATTCGCCTTCTCCGCGCTCGTGTCCAATTGTCAACTTCCCGCACTTGTTACACAAATAACTATTTCTTTATAAAATAATTGAGTTAATATTCTTTATTTATAATCCATAAATATTAATGCCTTGAATGTTTTTTGTTATATTTGCATGAGATTCTAGATTTTTATTATTTTATTATTTTTTTCAGTTCAGAAATGCAGACGACGCGAAAAAAGCGTTGGAACAACTGAATGGATTCGAGCTCGCTGGTAGACCTATGAAAGTTGGAAACGTAACGGAACGAACTGATTTGATTCAAGGACCCTCCCTGCTCGATACTGATGAGCTCGATCGTAGTGGAATTGATCTTGGAGCGACTGGAAGGTACATAAAGTATAATAAAAAGAAAGATGTACAAAAAGGGAAAGAGAATAAATAAGCAAATTAAGGTTACACTTTGTTTAAACATTTGTACTGTTATTTTTGCAGATTACAATTGATGTTCAAATTGGCGGAAGGTACCGGCCTGGAAATTCCTCCCGCTGCAGCAAACGCTTTAAATATGGCACCAGTGATGGCACAGCCACAACCACCACCTCAGGCTGCGCCTCCCATTGCGACACAGTGTTTCATGTTATCGAACATGTTCGACCCGCAAAAGTAAGTCATATAAATTTCCTTGTATCGAATAAGCAAACTCATTTTGTGCGTTGCATATTTGTAGACCTAGTGTCACGTGTACCATACTTTCACTAGGGGGAATATATATGCTAAATAAAAATGTTATCATAATTGATTCACAGCATATATGCGAGTAGTTATATGCAAAACTAATGATAACATGACACGTTTATTGCAAAAATCTATTATGTATTAATCTTATTAAAAAATATTGCTCGTAATTATAGACTATAATTTTCAGTGAAATTAATTAGAAATTATAATTTGTATCGTTATTGTTTCCAGTGAAACGAATCCTAACTGGGCAAAAGAGATCCGCGATGATGTGATCGAAGAGTGTAACAAGCATGGCGGCGTACTGCATGTGTACGTAGACCAAGCATCACCACAGGGCAATGTTTACGTGAAGTGTCCGTCGATCGCGACTGCCGTGGCGGCGGTGAACTCGCTGCACGGCCGATGGTTCGCCGGCCGCGTTATAACCGCAGCCTATGTGCCGGTGGTGAATTATCACTCGTTATTCCCCGATGCGATGACTGCGTTGCAATTGTTGGTGCCGAGCGCGCCGCGAAGAGGAATGTGATGACCTTAAACGAGCGAGCGAGTAACAATCGTCTGCTGTGTAAATCCTTGCGTAGTATTGCGTCTTCTCTCTATTTCACGTACTCTTGTTGCTGTCCGGTGTCACATTTTTTATTCGTTGATAAGATGGGGGAGGAAAGGAGGCACACTGAGCAACGGGTTTCAACGATTGTATGTTGTCACTTGTGTCACGTTGCATAAATTCATTGTAGCATATTGTAAACGTGCGATAAGTTCGATTCGTTTCACGGCACATACATCGTTCGCGTGAGTTTTGATGGTAATCAAAATTTGTGACAGTCGAAGATTGTACGGATTTGTTCAACATTTTGCATCTAGTTATTGAGGCACGTATGAACAAAAGGGATTATGGACACCAAAATATATGATTTTTGCCACGTTGTATATATATTTATATTATTTCATAATTTTTTATTTAGTTTCCTCTTTTGCGATGTAATATGAAGCAAATACTGATTGTTCTGATTTATTTTTCTTGATTATATTCTAATCACAATACAATAAAATTACGAAATTGATTTGTTATTTACGAAGGGGGGAGGGAATACGATTTTGAAATTAGTTTTTTCTTTGCCAAAAAATCTGCATAATGATATTTGTATCGTGAGATAGTAGATGACTAAAAAGCACAAGGGATGTCAAAGTCAGATTCAAAACATTAACAATCAATAAAAATAACCCGTGTACTTCGTTTTTGAATAGGGACAATCGTGTTTGTTTCTCTCAAAATTATAAACATCTAAGACCTGTATTTATAGTCGTTGAGAAACTCGGCTGAAACTAGACATGAGACAGTTCAATAGACGAATCTTGAGAGTCTATTTGATATTCATTTATAATCATGATTCGAGACATGAAGCTCCATTCTGAGTATCTCACTTGATATGCTCTTGAAATAAGATTTGAGTAACGACTATAAATACGGATTTAAGTGTTTATCGGTACGGCGCAAAGTTTCATTTTATGTATATCAATGTATTATGTTCCGCGCGATTGAAGTAACATGTTTTTGAGTGTTTTAATGAGATATTCAATCGATCGTTCATAGTCACGTCGAATGAAGAAGGGGAAGACCTTAATCCTCTCATTCCTAATTTAATTCACATATTAAGTTTGTATCTATAATATATGAAAAACATCTAAATATTAAAAGAATAAAAAAATTCTTGTCAAATTTGCATCATCTCATTAATCGATTCTATATAATTCCTGTACTACTTTTTAGTTTAGGTCCTTTCTATTTACATCTGCAGCTGCGACAATATTAAGTAGAAAGAATAAATTTATCTAATTTGAATCTATTTTTTTCTATCTTCTATACTCTTATTTAAGAATATAAAAACTTAAAATTTCCTTAATTATGCGTTATTATATGCTTATTATATTTGGGAAGGAAAGGATTAAGGTAATGGTTACAACAGGGCTTAGTGACGAGAATTACTTTAGATACATATTAGATTTGTTACATTTATACGGAAGTGGAAGCAAAGTGTGTGATAGAAAAAAAGGTCTACAGGTATTAGGAAACTTTTACTCGAATAGTTATTTCACGATAAAGTACTCTTCTACAATTTAGACGATATTGCATTAGAATAAGACGCGATTAGCATTTTAATAAACAATAAATGCAATTGTGTTATATGATGAAGATATATAAAATATATAATCCTTACTATGTAAAGTTCTCTCTTTAACCGCTAAAATACAATCGTAGAATTTTTAGTATCGGGACATTGTACACCGATTATTGTGCCGAAAAATGGACCAATTAAAGTGGATTAATTTCATTTTTGAAGTCGCAGATAAATCTTATTGCTAAAGTGCTTCTATATTAAAAGAGGATGAGATTAAAAAAAGAACAGCTAATCGAGTTAGTATGAAGTAAAGTGATTGATTAAAGAATAAAGCAATTACAAAAATTTTGCATAAACATTCTCATTTGCGTTCATATAATTGTGCTTTTATATTTCGAACTTATAAACAATTGCGTTAAATCTAAAAATATCAAGAATATAAAAATGTACAAGGAATATCAGAATTTAGATTTTGAAATAAGACTGACAATTTAAATATAATTAATATAGAAATATATATATATATAGAAATTTGATTTATGATTTCATGACTCATTTGATTTATGATAATATAATTGCTTATATTGAATAATCTGATTCTCATCTTTCAATTTAATCAGATAATGAGAAAAAGCTATGTCTTCAGATTTTACAATCTCTCAATTTGTGGAGTAATTATGAAAGTTAATATAATTATAAATATATCATATACAAAGTGTTTCATGTAAGGCAATACAATACGTCTAATAATTTTCGAATCGATGGTAGAAAGAAAATTTAAATACGATATTTTAATCATTGAATATCCATGAAAACAATTTTTTTCTATTTGTTTCTACGATACGTCGTTGGACATTCTATTTATTTTTTTTTACATGAAACACTTTGTAATTTGAAATTCAGATAGTTGCAGACTATATATAGAATTTCTATTTGTCACGTATAATTATAAACTGATAAAATGGCAAAATACAAAAATTCCGATTTTTCGCTTAAGGTAGAAGGTACTAAAAAAGATTTTGCATAGTTATGTAGAAAGTTTGTGATTCAATCAAGTTTAAAGTTCTTCGTTATCTGCAGACCTTTACGAGCCGAGCCGTCAAAGAAGGAGATGATTAATCTGTATATAAGTTTTTGTAAATTAACTCTATAGCTAGCAAGTAGATATAAGCAATGTCATTTTGCTGTATCTTCGTATTATTGAAATATGAATGTATACCTTGATGACCATAAATGAAATTAATGTGATGCACTTGGAATGAAAAATCTGTTTTAGACTATGGGAAATTGTTGCATTTCTGGCATATATTTCTCCTAATCAACAATGTTCCTTATGGATTGTTTCTTATCCTAGAACAAATTTTGACTATCTGCCAATTAATATTAATCAATTGAACAAAGTTTTATAAAATTACGCAGCACGTATCTGTTACAGGAAATGTAAGTATTACTATTTTCTCTATTCGTCGTTATATCATGATTACATTATATCACATTACGATGATATAGATATATTAACATATGATGATAAAAGAAACGTAATTTTAAATATCCTAACAAAACTTTCTACAAAACTTTAGTTAATGCTTGATGCACAATATAAATTAATCTGGCAATACAAAAAACGTATATTCATCTCTAAATAGTGAAAGACGGAATAAATGAAATTCAGACATTGTAGAATTATCCAAATCTTGAAGTAGCGTTCAAGAGTAGTAAGATTCAATGATGGCAATAGAGATTTTAAATTAACGCTTGATGACTACACATTTTTTTGTTTGTATACATTATTTCCCACATGTGAGCGTAGACAGATTTAATCACCATATGTTTAATAACATATGAGGATTGACATTAGAGGTAGCGCTATTTGGTAATTTCTGCTATATATTATCCTTTCAATTTTAAATCGGCGCATAAAGATATATGATCACTAGGAAATACCACGGACGGTAAACCTGTGTGAAGGGTAAGCTCCTCCTTACTGGGCATTGGGACTACTTGTTCCACATCGAATTTGTTTCTCTCATAAAATATATAGTCCAGACAGGCAGAAAATTCGGGCGTGTAGTTCGTATACACCGGCGTGCCGCAAGCGCTAGACAGGCAAAGATCCTGCATTAAGGATATGTTGCTTATAGCTTCCTCAGCATCTGAAAAAGAAAGACCATTTTTCTTCTCATTTCGCGAGATATATTCATTTTGATCATGTTATGTTATGAATATAATCATCTTGATCATATTGCACGCGGCAAGACGAGTAACAAAATCAGAAGGAAACGAATTTTCATAAACAAACAAATATTGAAGAAAATCACTCACTACTTTTCCAGTCTTCGCAGGTTTCAGGAACGTAATTTTCAGTCATCAGTTGATAAATTCCGCATTCCGGTACACTGTTAAAATCTCCGCAAAGCATCACACTAACGTTACATTCGGGATTCTGTCAACATATACACGGCAATTGTCAATAAATTGTAATATAAATAATGTAGACTCTCTTATAACGCGTAAGATAATTCGCACAAGTGTCAAAACAACGCTTCTAAATATTTTTTTGGATGATTTTTGTTGGAGAAAGTATCTACCTCTTCCCGAATTCTTTTCGCAACATCGTGTACATATATAACTGCATAATATCCTTGCAATAAACGGATATGATCCGCATCAGGTTTAAAGTATAAATGCGTATTACCGATGACGAAGATCTCAGATTGGTTCTCTTTCGATCGTAACGCCGTCACCTAAATCATTACTAATTCTATTATATATCTGATGAGTGTTATAATACCTACTTAAGATCTCGATTGTATCATACGCGACTACCTGAATAGTTGTATTTCTATTCAAAAATCTCTCCTTCATTTTGTCATTATCGATTTTGGACCAGATAGCGGCAAATTTAGGAAAATTGACGTTTTGTGCCATTATGCTGTACTCAAATCCTAATTTCTCAAATCTGTCCTGATTGAAAAATGTGGCGAGACCTTCACTAATTTCGTTCTTCGTAATGAACACGCCATCATAATTCATCATGTTCATAGAAGGCCACAAGTCATATTCGTATATACTTTTATCTACTTCTTGCAGGCAAATTATATCACTATTAAAACCTACAATAAAATCATTGTATTAACGCAAAATATTAAAATAATAGAAATTATTATAAACTGTTGCTATTGTTTCACTTGATAATTTAAAAGATCAATTTCGTGAAGTATATATATATATATATATATATATATAAAACAATATTTAATTACTAACTAATATAAATTAGCTATCAATTATTAATTGTTTTATATGTAAAGAAAAGCATTTAAAAGATATTTCACGTTTTTAATAAAACGATTTAAACAGCTTATATTCACTTTTTTTATCACTTACCTATTATCTCTTTAAGTATCAATTGCTTTCTATAGTCCATATCTAATGCATATTGTGGACAGTATGGGAACAATACATCCTTAGAAAAATCAGAATCAGCATACGTATCCGCCAGTATATTATAACATATTATCCTGAAACTGTGTTTTCCTTCTTGAATATACAGTAAACAAGTAAAATGTATATACTTAATATAACGTTATTATATTACATATAATATAGAATTTTTCTAATACTCCGTTTATCATATTTATCATATTTTACGAGTATCGTACCTCCTGCCTGATAATTTATGTTTCGTAAACTGATGTCGAATATCAAATGGGCACTGTCCAGGACCGGCCTCCACAACATTCTTTGACTGTACTTCCATTTTAGAACCAAAGTCCGACTCGTTCCGCGGTTCACAGCTAATCTTCAAATGACAGCCAATGTCGGTCACACTAGGTACGTATAAATATCCAGTGCCTATGTGTGTCCATAAGTTTGGCTTGTTGTTGATAGCATCATTTTTGTACCAGTCAAACGTCGATTGCTTCTTGTCAGTGTACAACGACTCAAACTTAGATGGATAAGTCAGAAAACCTGCCAGTATGCTCGATGGTAATAAAATTTTGATAATATAAGGCGCATTTCGCTTCACTAAAAAGATCTTCTCGAAAATGATTAGTTTTAGCTCCGCAGAGTCCTGCAGAAGGCTCCCGCACAATGTATCGCCATCCACTTTGACATCATTTTTGAGAAGCATGATCTTCCCAGTATTCACATTGTCGTTTGTCAAATCAGGTACCTCGAAAGCAGCATTTTTCTTCCTTTTTCTGTCTACCTAAAGAAAAAAACCTTTTATTTCTCTCTCTCTCTCTCTCTCTCTCTCTCTCTCTCTCTCAGCTATACATTTTTTATTTTATATACCATATTTTATTTTAAAAAAAGTCTATTTTTATAAATATATTAATTCTTCAGATTTCAATTCAATTTATTCACAAATTGTATAAAAAATTTTATTTTGTATTTTTAAAGAAAAATATATAATAAAAATTAAGTTTTTTAAAGAAAAATTCTTTTTCTTAAAAAAGTTATAATATTCCATTATAAAATAATGCTATAATATAATGATAGTTGGGGGGGGAAAACCTAAAAGAAAAAAAAGGAAAAAACTCATTCGTCTCACCTTTTTATTTACAATCTTGCAAACATTTGTGTCGATTCTTTTGAGGAAATTATTCACGGTCTCTGCGGTCTGCCTGGAAAAGTTAAACTGGCGGTCAATCTTCGTCGCGTCGTCCACATAGCGAAACGAGATGTCGAACACGTCGTTGCCTCTCTCGTAGCGGAGAAATGCCTCATTCATATTTAGCACGTGTCTCGGCTGTACGTGCTTATTGCGATACGGCGTGAGGATCAGCGTAATTAGATGAATTCTATGGGCGAACAATTTAGCCGTGAACGTATTTCGCATTATAATCGACTGCGGTTCATTCAGCCTGAAAGTATCATGCGGATCTTTAAGCGGACGGAATTGGTTGACTAAAAAATTATTTTTTATTTAGTTTAATTTAAATATTTATTGCAAATAATCAGCGTGCGTAAAGTAGACGTCCAGGAAAGTGCGTTTGAGGTTATAAATACCTTCGCGGTGTCCGCTCGTACATGCGCGACAATCATGCAGATGTATGTAACTATTGTAACTTCGGTAAAGTTACTCCGTTGTTATCATTTCGGAGCAAAGTTTTGAGCTTATCGACGACATGGTAATCTGCATTAACGACGATCGGTATTATAAGGAGAAGCGAATGAGTTTTGTCAGAGAGAAGCCTGAGAGCGTTATAAGCACCATTATTG
>NJRL01000458.1:60620-77427 GCA_003063815.1 Aphaenogaster rudis
AGAGACTAATAATAATAAATAAATGAATTACATTTTTCTATTTACGCGAGTTGAAGTTTACAGACAGAATATAATAGACATGGAAATTATATACACAGATATTACATATACTCAGGGAACAGTTTTAATTTTATACATAAAATTATTTTATTTCTTTATGTGATAATTCGATTCGACAGAATTGGAAGTTTCAATTATTTTCGTCGAAAATTCTTTAGTTAATTCATGTGACGCGACAATGTTACTATCATAACTCACAGAGCCTAATAATAATAAATAAATAAATTACATTTTTCTATATATTTACGCGAGTTGAAATCTACAGACTGAATATAATACACATGAAAATAATATACAGATATTACATATACTCGGAGAATAGTTTTAATCTTATACATAATTTTATTTCTTTATACGATAATTCGATTCGACAGAATTGAAAGTTTCAATTATTTTTGTCGAGAATTCTTTAGTTTATTTATATGGCGCGAAAATGTTACTATCATGTGTGTTGACTCACAGAGACTAATAATAATAAATAAATTACATTTTTCTATATATTTACGCGAGTTGAAATCTACAGACAGAATATAATAGACATGGAAATAATATACAGATATTACATATACTCGAAGAACAGTTTTAATCTTAAACATAATTTTATTTCTTTATACGATAATTCGATTCGACAGGATTGAAAGTTTCAATTATTTTCGGCGAGAATTCTTTGGTTTATTCATGTGGCGCGAAAATATTACCACCACGACCCAGATACTATTTACAATCGCATTCGCAGACAATGTGCACAGCCGGCGTTTTTTAATTTATCGCGACGTCAGGATCGCGAAGAGATTTCTCGGCGTAATTGCGTTCGCGCTCGGCTTTAGTCGCTCGCGTTACTTAATTGACTTTTTTTATCGGCTTTAATCGGGTTGCACAATGTCGTTCTCCGCCACACGGATCTCGTGCGCGTACGCACGCACGCACGCACCCACAAAATTTGCATAAAGAATATCATGTTCCACGGCCGGAATAATCTGGCCCACGGACCGCATAATCCCGGCGACTTTCTGGCGGTCGTCGTGCGATTGCGCTTTGTAACAGCAACAGTTTCGATATGCAAAACCGAGTTTTTCGATTGGGCCCGCGCGCATTCGCGACGCAGATAAAATTTTCCATTTTAAGCATCCGAATCAATTTTCTGAACGGCGGACGTTTATACCGCCGCGCCGTCATCGCATCGAAAGAGACCAATATCTTGCTTGTGAGGAAAGAAATCTAAAAGTTTCATAAGCATGCTTTTTCTACATTGCTGTAGACATAACTAAAATTTTCAGGAACTATTTTTATTGAAATCTAAAATATTCTTAATCACGAATAATAGCTGGAAAAATCTATGTATCTTCATACCGTTTCCTTACATATTTGACTATAATTATTTGTATTTATTATATTTATATAAATTAATTAACCCTCAACTACAGGGGCGTAGCCAGAATTTTATTTCGGGGGAGGAGGATTTAAAAAAAACCACAGAACTTATAACTTTTTTAATTAAATGTGATAACAATATTCGTTCAGGACATTTTCTTTAGACCTTGAAGCACTTACCACTTCATTTCTCTCTCGGCTTTCAACCTTTCATTTTCATATTTTCATATTTGGTTCCAAAATTTGGGAGGGATTTGTCCCCCTAATCCCCCCTCTGGCTACGCCGCTGCTCAACTACATAAACGAGTCCTAATCACTCGATCGAAACACTGTTCTTCACATTTTTTTCCAAAACTCTTGCTTACGTTTTTGGTTATAACTTTTGACATTAAAATCTTTTTTTGTTTACAGACTAGACAGGTCAGCGTTCTGATTGAAAAACAAATTAATTAAAATCCGTTAAAATTTATGGAAGATACCTACAGCGAAAAAGCCTCGGGTCCAAAATATCTGTTCCTGTACATACATTGCGATTGCAAAAACATACATATGTACATGTAATTGAGGGTTAAATAAACCACTCTTTCTGCGTATAACCATGTAAAAGATACTAAAATGAGGGGGAATGAGAGAAAACGTATTAACGAGATTTATTTTTTGTAACAAGACACCGCGACTCGTGTATCTTATCCCTGCTTATTATCGCGGTCAAATAATCGCAGGTGACTCCGAGCAATTAGAATCCAGGCCGTGAGAGTGCACAGATTAAGAACAGATTTATATTAAGTATACGTTTCGTTTTGCATGGACGGCGCGTGTGAGAGGCCCCCAAAGAAAATCGAAAGTCCGCCGGTGCGCGATGTGCTGGCGCCCGCCAGCTGAACTTCAGAGATTGGAGGGCCTACTGGGACGACGATGGGTTACGTGATTTGGCAAATTGCTCATATCTGCTTAATTAATGGGAAAACGTATCGGGCGCCACAGGTGCAGCTGCGCTCACGCGCTGCTGGCAGATGCGTCGGTCGCGTCCGGGATTTTTTTATTTACTTCTGCCATTTAACGTGTCGTGATTATGGCAAAGCGAAAATCTGGGTCGGAGAAACTCCAACCGCTCTCGTTTTCGTCCTTCTCGTCTTTTTTTTCTTACATTTTTTTTCTTTTCCCTCTCAGCTTTTATCTTTGTGCGGTTCGAACATCTGGAACGTTGATAAACGAACAATCTGCGAATATGCAAATGCGCGATCAAAAGTATATTTTCCTTTCCGAATAGCGACTAATCGACGTGTAATTTTACACAAATGCTATTACAGCCTCGAATGAAACGAAATAAACTATTGATGTATAAGCATTTTTCAGAACGCACGCAAATCAGAAAGGCAAAGAGAAAGACAGATTAAGTTAATACACATTACCTTTATTTTTTCCCTGTAAATTAATTGCAAAAAAGTGAATTTTATATATAACTACATACATGCAAATATTATTAAAAAATCTTTGGCTACCTTATTCGTAATATTCGCATATTTTTGTTCGATGGAAAGTGAAAAGCGAGCGATTGATAAATGGCTTAGATATTTTAGATCAGAGGAATTCTACATTTGAGCATATTGCGACACGATTCTTTTGTGGATTGGCAAAGAAACGCGTATTATTTCATCGCGGTAGTAACAGGCTCTCCTGCGTTTCACTCTATCTGATTAAGAATGGTCGGAATAAATTAAGTTTAGTCAGGTACCGAATGACACCACCACCCATCGATCGTTATCACTGAGAAGTCTTTGCTCCGGTAGTCACGAATTGCAACAGTGTGTATCATTCGAGCCGTGTATCCCATAGTTTGTCTTCACAGCTTCACCTTCAGAGATCTAGTCCGATGACATCGCGTAAGCGCTTTAAATTTGATCTACACTTTGTATTTCGAGCGAGTTGCGACACGGTGGCACTGATCGTTTATCATAATAGACTCAAAGGCAGATTGGTTTATGTAACTGAAAAATTTTTGATACAATGGATCGAACCGCGTTTGGGATCCGCAATATCTTCATTGAGAAAAATGTTTTGGTTATATTAACAAGACGTATATAAAAATGTATTTTGTTGATATTAAACAGAATTTCTAGTTATCGTGATAAAATTTTTAGTTATCTCAATATTTTGTTACTAGAATGCTTAGACTTAACTCTACACAGAAAAAAAGAATATTCTTATATATTTCAAAAATATCTTTATTTTTGACATGTAAATCTTAAAATGAGATTGTATAGCGTTAAACGAAAAAATATTACTTGCATCAAAACATTTTATATAATTCAATAAAGAAAATTATAGTCTTATTATTAAAAAATAATTTTTATTAATGGAAAGTAAAAAATATAGGATAGAGAATAACAGTACTTTCAAACCAAGAATATTCATATTATAAAGATAATACAGTTTAATCTTATTATTGTATTCTTTATGTGACAATTACAATATTCAAATTAATTTATAATATTCTTGAAATATAAGAATATAAAATTCTTCTAAGAAAATAATATTTTCTTGCTTATATATGAAACAATGATAGTGATAATTTAAATATATTCGTCTTGATTGAAGACTTTTTTTTCCACAAGTATCTGGTCCGTACACACAGAAAAAAAGTCTCCAATCAAGACGAATATATTTAAATTAACACTATCATTGTTTCATATATAAGCAAGAAAATATTATTTTCTTAGAAGAATTTTATATTCTTATATTTCAAGAATATTATAAATTAATTTGAATATTGTAATTGTCACATAAAGAATACAATAATAAGATTAAACTGTATTATCTTTATAATATGAATATTCTTGGTTTGAAAGTACTGTTATTCTCTATCCTATATTTTTTGCTTTCCATTAATAAAAATTATTTTTTAACAATAAGACTATAATTTTCTTTATTGAATTATATAAAATGTTTTGATGCAAGTAATATTTCTTCGTTTAACGCTATACAATCTCATTTTAAGATTTACATGTCAAAAATAAAGATATTTTTGAAATATAAGAATGTTCTTTTTTTCTGTGTACCTTTCCGATGGAATCTACCAGATTTTTAATTTATGCAACCAGATCTTTTTATGTGTAGAATCCGCGAAAACAAAAATCTTTAAGAATGTTCGATATGAAACTTCTTAAACTACAATGAATATCTAAATTGGATTGTAAAGACGTATAGATTTTGTTTTTTAGATTTTATCCTTTGAAATAGAGATGAAACGAAAAGTTTATCTTGTTTTCTTTTTCTAAAATTCTCTTTATAAAAGATTTGTAGAGACAGGACAATTTTAATTGTAAATTAAAAAATTCCTTATCATTTTCAGCTGGATTTTCTGCAGATCGTAAATCTATGTACACATTCTCATTTTTACGAAATACATCATGCAGGAATTCATAATGTCAGGGGTAATCGATAGATCTTAGGTTTCTCGAACTTGATACTATTTCTCCCACGTGAGAAACATTTCTATCTTCGAGTATGATTTTAAATATCCCACACTGCCAGGGGTAAAGATAGGCGAAGCTAGTTATGGGATCAGGTGTCACGTAATCGCTGCGTAAGAGGGAAATGATTTTTGATCTGATCATAGCGCGAACGCGCTAACGGGTCAAATGCACAACAACAGTTTCCGTTGGAGAACGTGATTCACGATCCGCTTGCGATCGAGGATCTACCACGTACAGCCGCCGGCCAGTTTCTTACTCAACTGTTACTCGCCGTTTCAGAACGCCGATACGCGGGGAATCTTTGCGCTATTCGCGTGGAGATGTAGAAGAAAAAGAAGAAGAAGAAGACGGGGTTGAGGAAGAGTCCGCGAGTGAACGTGAGATTGCAGAAGCGAGCACCTGCGAAGACGTTCACCGGCGCGTACGTGCAGCACGCGATCTATCGATATCGGCGATAACATTCCTCGATGCTGAGGAGAGGCGAAGATTCCCCGGATCAGATGGTCCGATGTTGGAAGTTCGGTTGTGCAATCTTATCATAATGTCGTTATGAAACGTACAGAGTACGATAATCGGTTTATATGCACGTATAGGATGCTCCAAAATCGGATACCTAATATTTTAAGAGATAGATCTTTGTGATCAATGCGAACATAGATGTCTTAGATTCTGATTCTTTTGTATTAGATACCGATCCCTTAGACTCCCATTCCAGATTCGTATAGATCAACTCCGTTTCGAGATCCCCATTATCGCGATCGGGCGTACTGCATCACATTGTAGCGAAACCTTTCACATCGTTCTCCCCCCTGTTATATCTAGATCAAAAGGAGCACGACGAAGTCGACCGAAGCGTCGCCGATTAATCGAAGTATTGGTTTACTTCTCCACTTACGTCCTTCAACATCCAATTGCAGCACGTTATGTTACAGACTTGTTCCATCCTCGTCATCTTATCGATCTGAAAATTTCGCGAATCATCGCTCATGAAAGCGTTCGATAGAAGCGAAAAAATTCGCCCGGTACGACGGGAAAGAGAATTCGTCTCTTCTTTTCTCGTCTGTTTTTACATCGTTTTGACGCCTTTGCGGCGCTTATGTTAATCAGACTGCGAGATCTTTCGATCTTTGCTTGGCTGTTAATCGTCACGCGGCAGGTTACTCAATGCCCGACGATCGACGGGCTACATTCCTGGACGATCTACTTTCAGAAACGCTTCTCACTTTCGCTCTTGATCAGAATCTCGACGATTTGCGCGCGGATGGACATTAGATTTCGTTTCTGACTGATTGATTGGAGTTCGGGGAAAGGTGTCGCGTGTCGGCCTGGCGCCATTTACCTCAGGTCGACCCTCGTCAACGTAAAAAGCCCAACGAGGACACGATTAGCTGTATTAACGTTCTTTTTGCCGCTCTTCGTTTCTCTCCCGCGTTTCACTCCGCCTACTTTATTTCTTATCTCGATAGATCATGTCCTTTTTTTCCCTTACCGGCGATCAGTAGCGAGGCAAATTAGAGATTGCTCGATGCAAGATAGATTATAGACATTTCGAGGTCGTAATTGCAGAGCGTTATCTCAAAACACGGTCGATCTACTTATGAATATATTTTTAGGAAGGTATGCTCTAATAAACAGTTCATTCGCGCGTACAACATAAACAATCTGACGTCGGATTTATCAAGGAACTCATGGATAAAACGTGATTGAATTAGCTCGTAGACAGCTCTGTAATATTCCGGAATATATATTGATATTTTTTAAATGTCGTTTTAAATATCATAAGTTAAATTTCGGAATCCAGATATTAATATAGACAGACATTAAGTCCTTTGTTTTATAAAATAACAAATCAAGGCAATTAAGAGTCCAGCGCTGTAACTATTGCGCAAAATTAAATAATATTCTTTAGAATTTCAATACATATGAAATTATTAATCTAATAGTACTAGTATACAGGTGTTATACAAAATTTACCGGACGTTTCGACTCTTATTCGAGCCATTTTCAACGATAAAATTTTAAAAATAGATGTACAATCTCACATAATTCTTGTGAAGAGGACGAAGATGTTTGAAATCTGTCGTTCACCTCGGTTTGTAAGTCGGGTGAGATTAATTTGGTCCATAGTTGACACAAGAATTCATAAGACGCAAAAAAACTTAAGAAATGAATTATCAATCTAGTTGATCGAAATGATGTAATCAAAAAGTCAAATAAATTATTTTAACACAAGTCAGTCAAAAGACAGTTATTTATTAAGAACTCGTCACGTTAAAAGATGTTGTCCCGACCGTGACTTGAAGCTAAATAAAAAAAATCCTTTGTTTTAGTTTTAATATTTAATGATATTTATTACAATTCTTGTTATTCAAGGAAAATTTTATAACAATTTTAAAAAGACATTTCATTATAGTTATTCTCTGCTTCGAACGGTTAGAGAATGATTAGAAATCTCTGTGCAAATGATTAGAAATCTCTTCGCCTTGATGTACAATTGAATATTAGAATTTTTCGCGATATCTAGTTTGTAACGTTAACGAATTCGCATGTGTGTTTCTACTTTCAATATTAAATTCCTTAATTTATACAAATAAACGTGTGTATCGAATGTCTGCTAAGATAAATAGAGATATCAAAGGTGACGCACCGTCCATTACTAATTTGCAATGACAACTCAATTTCTTTCAACGCGTTTCTTGCACCACTCTCATTTTCACGTGTCACGCGACGCCCATAAAAAATCGGCACCGAGAAAAGTTAATAAGCCGCGGATAGGGACAAGCTGCGCGTATGAAGAAATGAGAAAGGATTCTTAGACAGCCCGCTCGCGCTATTAGAAACTAGTTTCGCTACTACGTTAATCTACGGATTGCTGGATAGCTTTGCACGCCGCGCCGCGCCGGTCGGTTACGCGTTCTCCTTTCAACTCGTCTTCCATAATTGCGCGTAAACGGCTATTGCGGCTCGCGATAGCTCGAACGGCAATTAATATGAAATCATTCCGCGCGCGTGCAACCCCGGCTCCGTTAATTACCGGCGAATTTCTGCCTCCACGCGTTCCGCGCGGTTACAGGAAAAGAACGTCCGTTCTTCTTCTCCGAAAGCTTCTGGAATCGTTCGGGTCGATTGGGAAAGAGCGAAGGAGAAGAGGGTGCGCCGTTGCACCTGCGGTAA
The DNA here is from genome assembly GCA_003063815.1 of Aphaenogaster rudis. Classification (NCBI taxonomy): domain Eukaryota; kingdom Metazoa; phylum Arthropoda; class Insecta; order Hymenoptera; family Formicidae; genus Aphaenogaster; species Aphaenogaster rudis. The sequence continues at coordinate 68,702 of NJRL01000458.1, forward strand.
TTGTCGGTAATTAGTAACGCGTTCGCGAACGTAATCTCGGGTATTCCGTGTTCTAACAGCGCGGGGATAAATCACTTCTATTAATTGCCGGGTTGCGAAAAGAGAAGATCGTTTCTCGTGGATTGCAACTTTGTGATCGCGGAGGTGCATGATACTGGAGTGTAATATCGCGCCCCGATATTACGGCGGAAATGCTGTACTCCATGTACTTCTCAATTCGCGGAATTTTGACGCGATTGACTTTTATTACATCCTTGGATTCCAGGGTCTTCAATTTCGCGAATTATAGGCGCTGGCGATGCTTTGTCAACGTTTAAAGTTCATTAATGAATTAATTACGTGTGATTAATGTGCAGTAATTATCTTAAGGCGTTTCAGCTTAAATGTCACAGCCTATGTCGAAATATTTGCGAGATTGACGAAAAGTCGTGACCGTAACAACGATTCGTTCATGTGAAATATTCCGCTCGCAAATATATCCGCGAACGTCGGGAACCGGGGAATCAATCCTTTCTTTCGTTAAAGTAATTACCCGGTCGACGAATTACGTAATCATGCGGTATATCCGTTCGCAACTATTCAGCTGTCAAAAGTGTTCTTTGTGCAAACTCTCGCGAAATGCTCGCGAGCTGCTCCTATTTCCCGCGATAACAGTCATTAAGCGGCGGGCAAAACATACGGTTAGGGAGTGAGCGGGTTAAATCATTACGATATTATTCAGTGACAGGGTGTAATCATCGAAGGCGAAGTCATTAAGATCCCAATTGTACGTCAGCCCCTCTATTGTATTCATTCCTTCTTTATCTGCTCGTTGTCTCGTCAATCACGAGTCATTTTACGAGGTGTGGCAAAAGCGATCAAATCACTATACTTTGATTTCTAAACACGCACAATTTTATTGAATATAAAATATATATACATCAAATTTTAAATTTATAAAATAAAATATTGATGATAATATGAAAGATATTTATAGTTGAGTCAGGGACTCAAGAAGCTTTAATACCAAGAAGCAGTAAAATCAAAGAAATGTGAAATCCGCGCGCGGAATTCGTGAAACTAAGGAATAGCAATGAATATGATGAAAAGTTATAAATCCCAAGGATACGCGTAACATTTCAATCTATTAATTTTGAATACGCATAGTAAAGTAAAAGATACGTTTTTTTTGGAGAAGTTAATATACATATATATAACATATTCTGCACACTGTAATTTACGAGGATTATAAATTCAATTTATAATCATTATCTTATTACATTTATCATGTCATAATCTTTCACAGCTGTTTTCGTTAAATCCACATTGTTTCAATAATCTGACGGTTTTATAAACTTTTGTTTTATTTGCATATTTCTAAATATAGAAATCTGTGATTTATTTTTTTGGATTTCTTTTTGGATATAACAGACATTCAATTATAAAATCACAATATTGCGACGTTCGTCAGGCTTAGACCGAAAACCGGGATTCATCATCATGGAACTGCCGCGTTGCATCTTCCATTCACTTACCATCCTTCATAGCTGATCATATATCAGCAAGAAGATGTCCCGTTCTATCGCTTCTTCTCCGCATTTTATCGTAAGGTACGCGTTATAGGTCTGCGGCGATTGCGTAAAAGAGTCTCGCGATCGAGACGAATTCATACACTGAGACAAAGAAATAGTTGGAATAACAATAATCTCACCATATTTTATAGTGAGTTTTGGCCTCAAACATATTTTTATAGTTCATTTAAACATGCAAAATATAGCAGAGTGAACAGAAATTTATAGTCATCATATTTGCTTTGTTATTATTACCATGTATATAGTAAAGCATGCTAAGACTATAGTTACCTGTACCAATATTTGCCAAATATTCCAATTGTATTGACTATATAAAATAGTTAATTTCTCTTACCCATTCCATATATTCTATCTTACTATATTTTTACTTCAAATGATTATAATTATTGATAAAAATTTTACATGGGTCACTTATACTATGCCTATATCGTAATTGTCATCAACATAAATGGTAACACTTACTATAAAAATGATATTCCTAACTAATAATCATTTACTATGTCATTATATCCAAATATCATACATTTTTCTCTCAGTGTAGCGATTAAATTTTCGTTAGATCTGGAATGAGCGCCCTGACATCGTAAACGTTCTCTATATTGAGATACAGGAATTTTAAAAACGATATTCTGCCTCTTAGTTATTGAGCAAGCTCTAAAGTGAGTAATGAGAACGCGAAATGATTTCGTTAGGTAATAGTAGACTCGAGTTCTATACTGTATATGTACACTGATTATGATAAATATCTTTTACCGATAATAGTTTCGTCGCAGATCTATATTACGGTACAGATACACGATACAGAAATCTTAAAATTTTTTAAATTATAAATAAGTATCTTTTGCGTGTGATGCGTACCAACTGTTTTTACATTTAAAATTATTGTAAATATTGTATTTATATATTTTTTTACCTTAAAGAAGAAGATTATATTTTAATTAATGTTATTGTTTAATACAGTTAATTAATGAATAATAAATACTCGATAAAAAGGACTCAATAACTCACATATTTAAAGGAAAGAACAATTTCTTTAAAATGTGTTTACTGTTAATTAAAGTTAATATTCTAAGATTAATACGTCATTTCTAAGATTAATACGCCCAAGTACTTTAATATTCTCTATTTAAATTGTATAAGCGTTTTACTTTAGAAATAAACACGAAACACAGACATACCTACCTACTTCTCGTTTCATCAGTGGTTATGAAAAGTCCGATGATCGAGCTTGCTCGACGTTAACGCGTCTACATTGTCCTTCAGTTTCGTATTGCATAACACGGTCCGTTTATCCGGCCGTTTGCACGTGCGAACTTCGTTCATGTTCTTCGAGTGGCTGCACGATATGGCCACTCGTGGATCACGTCGGGTCGCAACCCCGTTTCGTTTCGCACGCGATACCGCGCGATTACGGTGTACGGCAGATGGATAATCGACCACGGTGTCGTCACACGCGGTGGTAAGAGTGCGACGAAAAAAAAAAAGAAAGGATTACGGCAGTAACCGGTGAAAGTAAAGTATCGTTCACATAAGGATTAACGCGGGATGCAACTGGGAAGCTGGCCGGCCGACGCATCAATTCGTACAAGCGCAGTAACGTAACGTCGGATGCTCTACTTCATTCGCGAGCACTTTCTATAGACGCTTCGTCCCTTTTTTCCATGTCTTGCTGAAGCCGCTTATCGTGTTCCTTCCGTTTTATGATGTAGAAAGCGCATGTAATGCAAACAAATCTAACGTTACCCTCGTAGCGTTAAAAGGTGCTACGTGCCACGTGAAAGTTTAAGCGCAAATTTCCAGCGCAAAGTTGTAAATATATTGTTGACTTTAACATGCGAATCCAAAATTAATAGACCGCGTATATCCCTGGAATTTATAAGTTTTTATAATGTATCCCTTAGTGTTACAAGTCTTGTACGCGCGCGGATTTCTTTGATTTTACTGCTGTTTGGTTACAGCTCCATGAACCAGTCATAAATGTGATCAATCTTTGAGATTATCGTCGATTTATTTCATAAATAAAACGATAATAATATTATTGACGACAGTATTAATACATCGTTTAATACACACGACGTTTTATTTGTGAAATAAAACGTCGTGTGTATTAAACATATGCATCATCGATAATACATCACATTTTATTTCACAAGTACACTGAATGAAAGGCTTGGTTATAAAAATCCAGGCTTGGTGAATGTTACCAAGCACCTTGGTGAAATAGTTTCAACTAAACTTATAATAAGTATTACATAATTTAAGTTGGCTCAACTAAACAAAATTTGTTCTTTTATAATTATTACAAATGTTTATAATTATTACAAAATATTTTGTTATTATTATTATAAACGGTAATAATAATCAAATACTTCAAAAAAGAGTATACTAAATGCATCTCACAAGTTACCAAGAATTTTTTTTCAGTGTATATATATATATATATATATACATTTTCAACTTACATAATTTCTCTATAATAAACTTTTCATATTTTTATGGTTCTAGTTCTCTGCTTCTGTTTCTTAGCTCAGTAAATCGTGATCCCAACCGTTTTTGAGTGCACTAATAATTTACGACCAGAATTACTGGATATATCCAATCTGTATAAGCATTACTGTGCATGAAAGATAGATTTCTCGACAGCGTGCAACAACGGACGGTTACTAATCGCGTAATTTGCACGCAATTTTGTCGCGCGGCGAATAAGCTTACGCGGCATGAAATTAACCTTTGATACAATAAGGAAAAAGTGCGACCGATATTCTACGGGTATCCAAGTTTCATGAATTATGAATTCCCTGACTTTCGATCAGCGGTGACTTTCACTGATCCTTACGCAGGACGAGCACTCTTAGTCAGCGGCTGCACGTTCACTTCGCGAATGAAGTCCGTTTCCAGCATTTACATACAGATATTGTGCGAATTAATTGTGTTACAGAGATTTCTTACGATTAATACGGAATTGTAATAATTACTTTTAAATTTAATCCCCCCTTAATTTAATCAATATTGCGTCGATTATTAGTTGTTACTAATTTTACATATAAACTAATTTTATTAAAAATATTAATTATAACATATACCGTTTGATACTGATGTATAATAAATTAGAGTGATAATAATAGAATACTTACTCTGATTTTAGTCTCGCCCGACTCCGACAAGTATCGAGCGTTAATTTAAGTCCCATGTCGCCACAATTAGAAAGCTAACTTCACATAATTTCCATTTTAACAATTACATAATGCACTTGCGCTACCAGCAACCACAAATTTCATCGTTCACGTAATGCTCGAAAGGGCAACGCGTTCCTCTATCGAATCCCGTGTAATCCGATATAACCGACTCACTTATGACAGCCGTAGGCAGTTAAAAAATGGCCCGGTTCACGACTTAATGTTAAGGCCCGAACAAGTCATGGGCTCCGATTTCTAATTCGTTTAGGGTGTGAATCTAATATCTGGGTCCGCCTCCGGCGATAGTTTTCGTTATTCCGAGGGACATGGGCGAATGGAGTGCTTTCACATTACTACTGTATTAACACATAGATAGGACTATCAGAAAATTAACTCGTTAAGATTGACATCGCCCCGCCCAAGGGACAATTGACTTTCATGTTTCGATTCATTGCGTGTATCATCGAGAAGATATATGAGTTCATCGAAGCAAGCGATCGTTTCGTATCCTTGAACAAAATTATTCTTACAGTAATGTTCTCAAAAAAGTAGCTATAAAATTTTTTTTAACATTTGTAGATTTATGTACGTATTTTACTGTTATTAATTAAAGCTTTAAAAATATTATTTCATTTTTCTATATCGAGAAAATGTTATAGTATAAATTATATATACACAAACAACATATTTCTTTTTGCAATACAACAATATATTTCGTTCTAAAGCTGGAATATAACAACATTAATATATTTATCACTGTTAAAACTGACAGTCAATTATTGTATATGTGTATTTACCAATCATATTAGTAAAGATCATAATGTACTCTGTGAAAAGTTATACAAGTATTTGAAACCATTCTATGGATATATAAAAACTTATGACGTATATGTAACAACGTTTATACGTTTAGTTATTCAATTTTTTTTAGGCCTAAAAAATGATTATTAATATTGTAATTTCTCACTACAAACATAGTGAAACGTGCAACTTATATAAAAGCAACTACATTCAGATTGTAAATGTTTTCCTCATTTTAGAATTTGATTGTTTTACAGATGATTGTAAGCATTATTATCATTGTGATATTACTTTTCTGGTTTCAAGAACTGCGTTTTAAGTCCGAAAGTAACGGCGCGTAGTTTAAAAGAACTAGAAAAATCACACATAAAATATTAATGAGCACTAAGATCTGCTATGACCGTATTTGGCCGTTCTCGATTTTAATTGATTGATTGTTTTAAATAATTGTATATATTGTGTGTGTTGTAGGATTCGGTGTTCTATTATTAATTATAATAATTCTTTTGCAAAGCATAAAACACATATAACATTTTGAATAAGAATATCGTAATTTCTGTCATAATGATATTATTATTATGACTATTATATAATATGTGACGGAAGTTATTCTATATATTCTAAAACAAGAAGTTTATTGCGATCTTTATTATATTATTTTTTTGTACATCTTCTCTTTTAGCTTCTTATATTCTTATATTTTTCGGAGTGTTAGCTTTCATAAATAAAGGCATTTGCTCTAACAAGCCGTGTAATTGCGGGCTTAGGTCGATCCGCCCGAGGTGTTCAATAGTGCCAATTCATCATCGCGCTCTTTCGGATCCGCGGGAAGACTTGGTTCGATTCCCATCGAGGAGCATCGGTTGACAACGAATTAATGGAGCACAGTTAGACCGTTTCGGATCGTTTACTTTGCGGCTCTCGGTTTTTTCGCTCCGGTTCGACGAAACAAATTGCTCGACAAAGATTGCGAATGAAGGAGAGGAAAGCAGCCTCCCACGATGAGTTTATAAGAGATCAGCATCGTTGTTCTTTACGTTTACCCTTTGATGAGAACTGATCGTTTCTTTGCAAACAACAGGAGAAAAATTAATTGCAATATAAACATTAGATTAATATAAATTGGCAGAAAATTATTCTATGAGAGAAACTATATTTCTAATCTTCGGTAATCTATAGAGTTCTAGAATTCTTTGTTTATATCCTGTTGTATATTTTTAAATTACATATATATTCTCTTTTATACTTCAATATGCATTAAAGATCATATTTTAATAATAGCAACATAATAATTTATAATATGTATAATATGTATTATTTATCTTCATTCATTAATTGATTGTTGCAGAAATTTGGTTTGTACTCTATAATCGTTCATCAAACGATTACAGAGTCATTATAGCTTATCTTCAACTTATAATCACAGTATCATAATACTTTGTACGATAGTTCCATTAATTTACTACGTTTTCAACGACATTAATGTGCAATCATCTTTACTCTCGATATAATTGCTTGATGTAATTTCTATAAGAGTAGGCTATTTCGATTGCAATTCTTTTAAAGTTAAGAGAACCCGCGACACAAATTGCTTTTCGTTCTTTGCGATTCGGTCGTTAAGCCTTCCCACGGTAATACTTTAATTGTACGAACGACTCTCGTACAATTGCAACGCGGCTGCAATTTTCTCTTTGGGGCTCGGCGTTTCGTCTCGCGGAAGAAGAAATCGCGTTGTAGCGAAGCGCGTTGTGCGCACGGCTGCGCGAATCCGCGGAATTCACGATGATACTTACCGCGCGGCCTGAACGTGTAATTCCACGCGTTACATTCCACGACGGGTGTATTCTTCGCACGCGGAATGCCACCGATCGTTAATTCCCGCGGGACGTCGATAGAAGAATCTTGGGTTTACAATTTCAGCAATTATTGTGAAGAAAACGACGATCCTCTGGCGAAAGATAAGATAGGCGGAATGGGTTTCTGTTTAAACTTTAAGGCTCATGTTCAGTGGTAACTTTGTTTAATGTCTATTATAGTCGTTACAATCTTTAAAAAGATACAATAGAATTATACGTTAGGAATTAAGGTAGTTTTTTTTCTTTTCATGATATACGAAACGATTAAGTTTTTCATACATTATGTCATTTATAATTAATAAATAGCGAATTACGAAAAACTGTCTATCACGAAGATTATTCTTGTAGTAAATATAAAAAGTACATTTTAAAGAAAATATTGCTAAGGTTTATATGATCGAATTCCTAAGATTTAGTAACTAAACGAACAAGTACCTACTTTTTTTATTTGTGAAATCTGTCTCTCTCTTTCTCCCTTTTCTTTTTATATTTTCTTTATTTATTTTATTATTAGAATATAGTTCCAAGCTTTTTTTCTTAGTATATTTTGATTGATTGATTTATTTTCGAGCTATTTCCGTTTATTTCGAACATTTTATTTTTTTAACAGCTTCTGTTCTTGAGTTTCTCTTTACGCAGTTTAGTCTCTGCGATTTTGAGATTTGGCACATGTATAATGTAAAATCCGAAGTTTTTTTTTCTCGTCTAACATCTCGATGCATTGCTCGGCAGATTAAAGGATAAAGGAGCAAAGGGTTAGAACGAGGTAATCTTCAATTCGCACGGGAAACCGTGGGGTGTATCACGAAAGGGCAATCCCCCCCGCAGAAGCACAGTGGCCGTATCTCCGCCAGCTGGCAGGTCGAGGGCGAGGCTAATGCTGGAGTAAAGGTTATCTAACTAACGAATGAGACGCTCGCCTTCTCTTCTATATCCTGAAGGGAATAACGTCGCACGCCCCTCATGGATGCGATCCTTACGCTCGCGGACGCGTCCGCCGTCGGCGTTATCGCAATCTCGCCGCTGAGATTCTCACGAGCTCGCCGTCATTCCGTCAGTTCTTCTCGTTGCCGCATCACTTCCGTCATAAAAACCGGGAAGTACGCCACAAGCGTGGGTGTTTGGCGATTAAGCCCGTAAGCAATTCGATTTGCAAGTCGAGAAGAACTTTTTTGCCTAATTCCCTTCTATTTGCATATTACGACCGAGTTGCAAACAAACGTGCGATTGTCGATTCCTCCGATGAAGCTATGAATCGCGTCTTCTCCTCGAAGGGAACTTATCGGTGTTGTGAGTTCTGCTTTTAATACTGTTCTATCAAT